>CM056597.1:4656836-4720428 GCA_029721355.1 Tegillarca granosa | reverse complement strand
GACAATAAATCTTCCAGTAATTTTTATTTGCGAATGCAAAGCCTTCTCGAATATAGTTGTCACATGTGTGAACCCTTTAACCTGTTTTTGAATCTGTTACAGTTCAGCTCTCTCTCATTTATTATTACATTATAATATGTCAATATATTCTATAATTTATATGTGCTCTTAAATGTGTTATAAGTGGCAATAGTTATGCTTATTTGCACATGGCAGAGGATCTTGTTTTCACTGAGATCTTGTTGATCAACATTTTCTTACTTTTAATTTTTATTACTACTATTTTTGTTTTCAGTTCTAACTGTGGTTCCATCCATTATACATCTAGTAACATTACCCTGTGTCCAGAAACACCGAGATATTATATGATCTGTAAAAATGAGAAGAGGAAGCAGAAAAGGTGTTAAACAAACAACTTAGACTCATAAATATTTTATGGGTTTAAATTGTGTAGTTTTGTAATTAATAAATACATAATGAGGAAAATTTTCAGGGAATCATGTTTTATGAAAACAAATCCCCATTTGAAGCTTTTGAATAAAAAATTATTGAAAAAAATTTTCTTTTTAGTATTTACTTACACAAAAAGGTAAAATCTAACCCTCAAAATATTTGTCATTTTGTTGTATGCTTATTTTGAAACATGTTAGTAAACAATGTATAAGTGTTTTGATAAGCGTCATTAAAAGTCTAATTCTAAAACTATGTATCCTCTGGAATACATTCATTGAGATATGTAAATGATAACAGATTGGAGTTTAGTAGTGAGTATTAAACCCCAGTCAAACTTCTGTCCTTATGTTAAAGGGGTGGTTTCTGGCATGATGGAGTAATAGAGTACATGGAGTAAATCAATCTTCAGCAATGGAAAAAAAAAAAAAAGATACTTTCTCAAAAAGGACCTGCCTGAGTGAGGTTTGACTCTAGGACTCTAGTTGAGGAGAGGTGCTCTGAAAAATTATGTAGAAAATTCAACCACCAAAAATTAATTTTTGTAAAAAAACAGAAAATTAAAAAAATGCTTTTCCGACTTTGATTCATAATACCAATGGAATACCTCAAATAGAATGTTATTTTGTAAGTGAACCTGTTGCACTGTATCTTTTAACATTATTGACCTAGACTTTGTAAGTGAACCTGTTGCACTGTAACTTTTAACATTATTGACCTAGACTTTGTAAATGAACCTGTTTGCACTGTAACTTTTAACATTATTGACCTAGACTTTGTAAATGAACCTGTTTGCACTGTAACTTTTAACATTATTGACCTAGACTTTGTAAGTGAACCTGTTTGCACTGTAACTTTTAACATTGACCTAGAATTTGTAAGTGAACCTGTTTGCACTGTAACTTTTAACATTATTGACCTAGACTTTGTAAGTGAACCTGTTTGCACTGTAACTTTTAACATTATTGACCTAGACTTGTAAGTGAACCTGTTTGCACTGTAACTTTTAACATTATTGACCTAGACTTTGTAAGTGAACCTGTTTGCACTGTAACTTTAACATTATTGACCTAGACTTTGTAAGTAAACCTGTTTGCACTGTAATTTTAACATTATTGACCTAGAATTTGTAAGTGAACCTGTTTGCATTGTAACTTTTAACATCGACCTAGAGTTATAAAAAAAATGCTGTATTTATTTTGTTTTATGTTAGAAATGTATTTCCAGTACAATATATTTTTAAACATTTCAAATGACTTATGATTTATTATTTCAGCATTAAAATGGTTTGCGAGGGAATTTAGATGTGAGTGATGAAATAGAAGAAATGAAAACCGAATAGAAATACTGCAAAGAGAGGAAGAGGTATAATAAATCAGAAACATTCTTTGAAATGTATGAGAAATTATAATAGTGATATCTTCACCTGAGTCAAAAAATTTGGATTTTCCTTTAATGGTTTAAAATGTACAAATAAAATCAAAGAAATTAATACAAATAACTTTTAATAATATAAATAGACACTAACATGTGTATTCAGTTTTCTTGCAAAGTTTTTGCATTCATATTGACAATTAACATCATTTAAAAACAGTTCAATTGTTAATTATTTCTTCTGGGTGCTTCTGTTATTGAAATTGGATAATTAGGTCTAATGAGTCAATAGCTTTGATACCGACTAAGTTTCTGAAATTTGTGTCTGACTTCAATTAAAGGAATGTTCCTTAATAACCTACAAAAATTACCTCAAAGATAACAAAGATTACCTCAAAGATTACCTCAAAGATAACAAAAATTACCTCAAAGATAACAAAGATTACCTCAAAGATAACAAAAATTACCTCAAAGATAACAAAGATTACCTCAAAGATTACCTCAAAGATTACAAAGATTACCTCAAAGATAAACAAAGATTACCTCAAAAATTACCTCAAAGATAACAAAGATTACCTCAAAAATTACCTCAAAGATAACAAAGATTACCTCAAAAATTACCTCAAAGATAACAAAGATTACCTCAAAAATTACCTCAAAGATAACAAAGATTACCTCAAGATAACAAAGATTACCTCAAAAATTACCTCAAAGATAACAAAGGTTACCTCAAAAATTACCTCAAAGATAACAAATATTACCTCAAAGATTACTTCAATGATTACCTGCTTATGGATTTGACATAATTATATGATGATAATGAAAATATTGTGTTTCTTTGTACTTTTTCTATAGTGCTAACAAAATAATGTTTTAAAGTTTGAATGCTTCCATAAAAAGTGATATAGAACTTAAATAATTTATATCTAGTTAGATGAAATTTGACAGTTTAATTTCAAGGTTTTACCTAAAGACTTTTATTTAAAAATCCTATTTGTCATTTTGACAACATTTTGAAATCTCAAATAGATATATATTTAGGTTTAATGATTAGATAGTTCATATAACTAGAGTAGAGTGGATTAATGAAGACTTGCACCCCAGCCAAGATTCTTTCTCTATTAAGGCAGTCATTTCAGGGATGGGATGTTAAAGGGAATCAGCATGCTTGGAAAAACTAACGACCTTTGGAAAGTGAACTGACTAACTTCATTATATCAGGATTTTTACTAAGAGGGATTTGAGATGGGTGTGTGAGATGCTATGACCTGTATGCCTGTTCTTGAAAATACTCAGTCACTGAGGTTATTAGTTTGATAATGAACAAAATCTTTATATAGCAGGCATTTGAGATTTCTTTTTCTTTTTTATTTCAGTTTAAATTTACAGATTTATTCAAGAAAAAAGAATTAATATCTCCACTTATTATAAGTGTTATGATGCAACTTTCTCAGCAATTTTCAGGGATAAATGCTGTAAGTAAAACTTGATGTATAATATACTGTTTAACTAAACTGATTCTTGCGATGTACAATATACTGTTTAACTAGACTGACTCTTGCGATGTACAATATACTGTTTAACTAGACTGACTCTTGGAATGTACAATATACTGTTTAACTAGACTGACTTTTGGGATGTATAATATACTGTTTAACTAGACTGACTTTTGGATGTATAATATACTGTTTAACTAGACTGACTCTTGGGATGTACAATATACTGTTTAACTAGACTGATTCTTGGGATGTTCAATATACTGTTTAACTAGACTGACTCTTGGGATGTACAATATACTGTTTAACTAGACTGATTCTTGGGATGTTCAATATACTGTTTAACTAGACTGATTCTTGGGATGTACAATATACTGTTTAAATAGACTGACTTTTGGGATGTACAATATACTGTTTAACTAGACTGACTTTTGGGATGTATAATATACTGTTTAACTAGACTGACTTTTGGGATGTATAATATACTGTTTAACTAGACTGACTTTTGGGATGTATAATATATTATTACATCTTATGTAAAAATCTAGCAATTTCATTAGATAAGAGCTATGTAACAATTTGTACTGTCACATAAAATTTATAATGTCACATAGCGATGCGCGTGACTATGTGACAGTATTTTTGTTCGAGTCGCCTCCCTTCACTGGATCACGTCAGCGCTTTGAATGAACCATGTTTTAATTGTAACTACGCAAGCGTCTTATTGATATTGTTTACATTCGTCTGCAACAACAACAACAAACAACAACAAATTGGAAGATGTTTGCCGAAGTTGACAACGATATATTGACAATTTATTAGAGTCTAAAGACTCTGTATCAACCAAACGGACCATTAAGCGGGCCGTGGATACATTTGGCAAATTTCTTTATGTTGTATAGTTGTATGTCTTCAATATGCTATAAAAACTAACAGTAAAACATTAATCGGATGCACAACATATATATTGGTAATTAAAACAAACATTCGGTGTAATAAAATAAATATTACATTGCTATCGCCTCGGCAAACAATGCTTCCTCGAGGTGACAATATGTACTGGCACCCTGTCAGAAATGTAATATTTATATACTGTTTAACTAGACTGACTTTTGGGATGTATAATATACTGTTTAACTAGACTGACTTTTGGGATGTACAATATACTGTTTAACTAGACTGACTTTTGGGATGTATAATATACTGTTTAACTAGACTGACTTTTGGGATGTATAATATACTGTTTAACTAGACTGACTTCTGGGATGTATAATATACTGTTTAACTAGACTGACTTTTGGGATGTACAATATACTGTTTAACTAGACTGACTTTTGGGATGTATAATTGTACTACTGGACTGACTTTGGGGATGTATAATTGTACTACTGGACTGACTTTTGGGATGTATAATTGGTACTACTGTACTGACTTTTGGGATGTATAATTGTACTACTGTACTGACTTTGGGGATCTATAATTGTACTACTTGACTGACTTTTAGAACCTATAATTGTACTACTGTACTGACTTTGGGGATGTATAATTGTACTACTGTACTGACTTTTGGGATGTATAATTGTACTACTGGACTGACTTTTGGGATGTATAATTGTACTACTGGACTGACTTTTAGGATGTATAATTGTACTACTGTACTGACTTTTGGGATGTATAATTGTACTACTGTACTGACTTTGGGGATCTATAATTGTACTACTAGACTGACTTTTAGGATGTATAATTTTACTACTAGACTGACTTTTAGGATGTATAATTGTACTACTGTACTGACTTTTGGGATGTATAATTGTACTACTGTACTGACTTTGGGGATCTATAATTGTACTACTTGACTGACTTTTGGGATCTACATGTATAATTGTACTACTTGACTGACTTTTGGGATGTATAATTGTACTACTGGACTGACTTTTGGGATGTATAATTTTACTACTAGACTGACTTTTAGGATGTATAATTGTACTACTGTACTGACTTTTGGGATGTATAATTGTACTACTGTACTGACTTTGGGGATCTATAATTGTACTACTTGACTGACTTTTGGGATCTATAATTGTACTACTAGACTGACTTTTGGGATGTATAATTGTACTACTAGACTGACTTTTAGGATGTATAATTGTACTACTTGACTGACTTTTAGGATCTATAATTGTACTACTGTACTGACTTTTGGGATGTATAATTGTACTACTTGACTGACTTTTAGGATGTATAATTGTACTACTAGACTGACTTTTAGGATGTATAATTGTACTACTAGACTGACTTTTGGGATGTATAATTGTACTACTAGACTGACTTTTGGGATGTATAATTGTACTACTTGACTGACTTTTAGGATGTATAATTGTACTACTAGACTGACTTTTGGGATGTATAATTGTACTACTGGACTGACTTTTGGGATGTATAATTGTACTACTGTACTGACTTTGGGGATCTATAATTGTACTACTTGACTGACTTTTGGGATGTATAATTGTACTACTGGACTGACTTTTGGGATGTATAATTGTACTACTGTACTGACTTTTGGGATGTATAATTGTACTACTGTACTGACTTTGGGGATCTATAATTGTACTACTGTACTGACTTTTGGGATGTATAACTGTGCTACTGGACTGACTTTTGGGATGTATAATTGTACTACTAGACTGACCATTGGGATCTATAATTGTACTACTAGACTAACTTTTGGGATGTATAATTGTACTACTGGACTGACTTTTGGGATGTATAATTGTACTACTGTACTGACTTTTGGGATGTATAATTGTACTACTGTACTGACTTTGGGGATCTATAATTGTACTACTAGACTGACTTTTGGGATGTATAATTGTACTACTAGACTGACTTTTGGGATGTATAATTGTACTACTAGACTGACCATTGGGATCTATAATTGTACTACTAGACTGACTTTTGGGATGTATAATTGTGCTACTAGACTGACTTTTGGGATGTATAATTGTACTACTGTACTGACTTTGGGGATGTATAATTGTACTACTGGACTGACTTTTGGGATGTATAATTGTACTACTAGACTGACTTTTGGGATGTATAATTGTACTACTAGACTGACCATTGGGATCTATAATTGTACTAATAGACTGACTTTTGGGATGTATAATTGTGCTACTAGACTGACTTTTGGGATGTATAATTGTACTACTGTACTGACTTTTGGGATGTATAATTGTACTACTAGACTGACTTTTGGGATGTATAATTGTACTACTAGACTGACCATTGGGATCTATAATTGTACTACTAGACTGACTTTTGGGATGTATAATTGTACTACGGGACTGACTTTGGGGATGTATAATTGTACTACTGGACTGACTTTTAGGATCTATAATTGTACTACTAGGCTGACTTTTGGGATGTATAATTGTACTACTTGACTGACTTTTGGGATGCATAATTGTACTACTGTACTGACTTTTGGGATGTATAATTGTACTACTGTACTGACTTTTAGGATGTATAATTGTACTACTTGACTGACTTTTAGGATGTATAATTGTACTACTTGACTGACTTTTGGGATGTATAATTGTACTACTTGACTGACTTTTGGGATGCATAATTGTACTACTGTACTGACTTTTGGGATGTATAATTGTACTACTGTACTGACTTTTAGGATGTATAATTGTACTGCTGTACTGACTTTGGGGATCTATAATTGTACTACTTGACTGACTTTTAGAATCTATAATTGTACTACTGTACTGACTTTGGGGATGTATAATTGTACTACTGTACTGACTTTGGGGATGTATAATTGTACTACTGTACTGACTTTGGGGATGTATAATTGTACTACTGTACTGACTTTGGGGATGTATAATTGTACTACTTGACTGACTTTTGGGATGTATAATTGTACTACTTGACTGACTTTTGGGATGTATAATTGTACTACTTGACTGACTTTTAGGATCTATAATTGTACTACTTGACTGACTTTTAGGATCTATAATTGTACTACTAGACTGACTTTTGGGATGTATAATTGTATTACTGTACTGACTTTGGGGATGTATAATTGTACTACTGTACTGACTTTGGGGATGTACATGTATAATTGTACTACTGTACTGACTTTGGGGATGTACATGTATAATTGTACTACTGTACTGACTTTGGGGATGTACATGTATAATTGTACTACTTGACTGACTTTTGGGATGTATAATTGTACTACTTGACTGACTTTTAGGATCTATAATTGTACTACTGTACTGACTTTTAGGATCTATAATTGTACTACTGTACTGACTTTGGGGATGTATAATTGTACTACTGTACTGACTTTTGGGATGTATAATTGTACTACTGTACTGACTTTTGGGATGTATAATTGTACTACTTGACTGACTTTTAGAATCTATAATTGTACTACTGTACTGACTTTTGGGATGTATAATTGTACTACTGTACTGACTTTTAGGATCTATAATTGTACTACTGTACTGACTTTGGGGATGTATAATTGTACTACTGTACTGACTTTTAGGATCTATAATTGTACTACTGTACTGACTTTTGGGATCTATAATTGTACTACTGTACTGACTTTTGGGATGTATAATTGTACTACTGTACTGACTTTTGGGATGTATAATTGTACTACTGTACTGACTTTTGGGATGTATAATTGTACTACTGTACTGACTTTTGGGATGTATAATTGTACTACTGGACTGACTTTTGGGATGTATAATTGTACTACTGTACTGACTTTGGGGATGTATAATTGTACTACTGTACTGACTTTGGGGATGTATAATTGTACTACTGTACTGACTTTGGGGATCTATAACTGTACTACTGTACTGACTTTTGGGATGTATAATTGTACTACTGTACTGACTTTTAGGATCTATAATTGTACTACTGTACTGACTTTTGGGATCTATAATTGTACTACTGTACTGACTTTTGGGATGTATAATTGTACTACTGTACTGACTTTTAGGATCTGTAATTGTACTACTGTACTGACTCTGGGGATGTATAATTGTACTACTGGACTGACTTTTAGGATGTATAATTGTACTACTGTACTGACTTTGGGGATGTAAATGTATAATTGTACTACTGTACTGGCTTTTGGGATGTATAATTGTACTACTTTTGAACTGTACTAACCTTTAGGAGTTTTGACAAGGATTAAGTTTTGAAAAATCAATTATTAACAGTAATATTAATCACATTAATAAGTTAAGAATAGACAAGGTTTTGGTAAAGTGTGATTTTCTTTTTGGTTTCTATGTACTTAATACATACTTTATACATACTTTATACATACTTTATACATACTTAGGAGCTATAGATATGGTGATTACTGTCAAACATGATTATTGGAAAATTAGTGGATAATTTTCAATTTTTTGTATATATCAGTGGGTTGTTTTTATACATGTATATCATTTGGCAACATGTCCTAACCATTCAATCAAATATTCCATTCAGTTTTTATTATTGTCAATCTATCTCATAACAATCAATACATTATACACATTCTGTTCTAAACATGATTAAAAATATCATATATACTGATAATATCATAATACCATAGTATTTTTATATACATGAATTTTAATAGTCTAAGGGAGAGAACTCCCTTGATCAGTTTTACAGGCAGGTAGATTGTTTCCCTTACATCATATACAAAGAATAAAAACTATTTTTGTTAAACTACAATATCCTATACATGTTGTATTTGCAATATCTTTTTTAACATAGAAATGTTAGTGAACAATTATCCCTGTAAAAGTTAAGTTATTAAGAACTTCAAGACTCTTATAGCTCTTGAAATTCTCTTTAAACATATATTCTGCAAATAAGCAAATATAATCAGAATATTTCTCAAAAATCTGAAAAAGGATGTAAAACTTTTAATGGTAGACTACTTTTTAGAATAGTTTTTTTCAATTTAATTTAATGACACAAATCTAGTTTAAACCATAAGTTTGTGTTTGATATAGAAGATATAAGTGTTGCCATAAATGAATTTCCTGACAAACATTTTGTTAACTGAATTTTCAAGCCTTAGGGTTTTGCAAACAAGTTGTCATTTTAAGCCATTTCTTTGAAAAATCTCTTCTGAAACTATTAGGCCAAATAGAACCCAATTTAGTGAGGAAGGTCGTTGGTTGATGCAGATTAAAAATTGTGTCCAGCATGGCTTACCAAAGTCTCGGGATGGTATTTAGTATATGTACTATATATAGAAAACAAATAAATAACTAGTATAGATTTTTTTTTAACCTAGTTTTAACAGAGCATGCTTTTAAGTTGTTTAAGTTCTGTCAGGTCTTTCAAAATTTTCTCTCCTAGAATAAAATCACTGAGTTTGATAACTTAGAAAAATTGTGAAAATTTTTTTATGTTTTAAAATTATGCCTGGTGTTGTTGTCAGGAATTCAAATACATTGCAAATTAAGTGATGAAGACTTTAATGAAATTTTGTTTATTATTTTGCAGGTTATATATTACTCTACAAACATTTTTAGGAGAGCTAATCTCACTGAACAAAATGCTCAGTATGCTACGTTAGGTACGTCAGCAGTCAATGTAGTAATGACTTTTATATCGGCCATAGTCATGGACAGAGCAGGACGGAGAACATTACACCTGTTTGGACTCGGTGGATTGTTTATATTCAGTCTCATACTCTCAATATCACAGATATTACAGGTAAGAATATTTTACTTTTTACCTTGTGTGATATTGCTTCTATAGTTTATCATTTGATTTCATTTACCTTTATTTAAATTCTTTATATATAATTGGTTTTTAGATACATATTTATCACCTGCCAAGCCAATTATCTCTCTGATGACCTCTTCCAATATAAATTCTGATGAAGATTGAGGTATAAAACCTGAAAAATAATTATTCATTACATGATGATAAAGTTGACCCTATATAATAATTTTTCATTTGATAATTGTTTTTCTTGTGATTTTCAGTCTTATAAAATGATAAATAATTATTTGATTACCTTTGGCAAGATTATTGTATGAAACATGGTCCTATGAATTATTTAGTGATCTGAATATTGTCTTATGGTTTAGGACCTTGGTCAAATCGCACCATCCAATGGATCAGGTTTTCAGGTTCTTGTTTTCTTGTAAATCAATACTAAATGTAATTAAATGTGTAATTTGATTTGTATGAAGGCCACATTGACATTTATAACAGAATCAGGTTATATATTTTACTTGGTCATAAATTCGTATTCGTTCTTAGTACATGTTTAAATAAAAAGGTTAAATTAATACATATTATGTTTTATTACATGTTCAGTAAACCTGTATATATAAAAACAGTTATAGAACCTAATGATATGAACTTTATATAAATTGAAGTTTTTTTATATAAACATGGTTGCTATTATAGATCTTCTTTTATTAAATCCTTGAAACTCTTGCATTGAAGCATAAGAATGTTTTGTGGGAATTTACCCTGAAATATTGTATTTTGCAGTTAATAGTTCATGATTTTTTGTAGGAAATTTCCCATGGAATCTTTTTCATGAAAGTCTATGAATCTTTCAAGAGAAATTTTCTGTGAATTCAATGTGAATTCACTGATTTTACTCTGAATTTTAATATATTTTAATACCTGAAAATAGATCTTGTAAAAAAGATGATTTTTATATATTTATATTTACAGCCATTATTTTCTAGGTTGACATGTTTGTATAGCTGTAGTTGTATACAGTCATATTTTTGATGTTTATATTTTCAGCTGCAATTCTCTTGGTTGACATGGGTTTGTATAGCTGTAGTTGTATATGATATTTTTATATTTATATTTTCAGCCACAATTCTCTTGGTTGACATGGGTTTGTATAGCTGCAGTTGTGTTATATATCATATTCTTTGCTTGTGGACCAGGTAATCTATAAATATTTATGATTTGTTACCATGAATACATCATTTATGTTGTGGAGGCTCTTTGGTTAAAGCATTAGTCATCAATCCCAGAATCCTTGTCTTTATACTTGACCTGATCAGTCACATGGTACCATTCAAATTTAGTGGCTTATTGGCATCAAACCCAAAAATCCTGGCATTTTGTTTAACACAGTCCTTTATTTATGGAAAAAAGTGTCTTCCTTGTCATAAATCTCTACTGTTTTGCTATATGTTGTTATACATTCACTTTGTGTGACATGATGCTAGTTTGATTACGTTTTCCATTAGTCAATACATACAACTATAATTACTACAGTTGTAAATAGATTCAGAGCTTGTACTAACTTACTTTACATTAGAACTTCTGTTGAATGTTTGAGATTAATAAAAGTAATTTTCTCAGCATTTATAGCTGAAATTTTAATGATGTCACCAAAATACTGTAAGTGTAGATTTTTTCGTGGTGTACTTATTTTCGCTTATTTCGCGGTCGAAAAATTTCTGCGAAAATTTGTACCATGTGAACAATAGTACATTAAAGTAAATAGTCAACATTGATATTGTCTCTTTTAATATAGGCCATGTACATATGACTTTAACCTGAACTGATGACAGTAAATAAAATAACATAAACTTACTTCTGCTGCATATTTAATCAAAATCCTGTCAATTCAATTACACATGTATTTATATTTAATCCAATTACACTGTATTTACAATAATCCTGTTACTGGTACAATATTAACAAACTTATGAATGCAGAATTACTTTGAATCGAAAACATTTTGATTAGCATTTTGGAGTTGTGGAATTTCTAGGATCAGGCAGAAAATACACCAGTGTTGGATTTTTGTACCCGGTTGAGGCCACTTTTTCAATATTTTCACATCTGTATATCTGACTGTTTACTGAATAAACTAAAAGAATGAGCCTTTTTTTTAAAAAAAAAATTTGTGAGTAGTGCTTACCTGTTATTTAATCAATTTAATCAATTTCTAGAACTCAATCAACTGTTCACTAATTAAGTAAAACACTATGTACAATCGCCGATATACTAAAATCTATAGTCTGTTTCATTATTGTATATATTGTCGATGTGTTATAGTTTGTTTACTGGTCTTTGATCTTATAATTCATTTCAAATCCGCAAATATTACACCCCGCAAAAAGGTTGGAAATTAAAAAACCACAGAAATTTGACCCTGTGAAATTTAGTATATTTACAGTATACAACAATGTTCAATGATTAATGCATAACACCATGAAGCAACATAATGATTTAAAATCAGATAACATTAACAGTTGAAGATTCTCATTAATGAAATGGATAAATCTGACTTTTTATGCTGTTGTTGAAGTCAAAACACAGTCAAAAGTGCAAACAATAAAAACTATGTTAGCTGCAATCTTAAAGAAAAATGAATGAAGCAACAAAATAAAAGGATAATCTTCAGATAGATACTAAGAACTGACTGTAATCCGACAAGGATTCATATTGTATTGATATCTGACATAATGTTGATTGTTTGTCTTCAGCTAAAGTTTCTGGATTATTTATCCATTAGTTATGTCTGATTCTAGATTTCAGCTAAGGCTATTTTCCTTTTAGAAAACACTGTCTGGATTATTGATGCTGTAGTTATGTCTGATTCTAGATTTCAGCTAAGGCTTTTTTCCTTTTAGAAAACACTTTCTGGATTATTTATCCATTAGTTATGACTGATTATAGATTTCAGCTAAGGTTATTTTCCTTTTAGAAAACACTTTCTGGATTATTTATCCATTAGTTATGTCTGATTCTAGATTTCAGCTAAGGCTTTTTTCCTTTTAGAAAACACTTTCTGGATTATTTATCCATTAGTTATGTCTGATTCTAGATTTCAGCTAAGGTTATTTTCCTTTTAGGAAATTCTGTATGGATTATTTATCCATTTGTTATGTCTGATTCTAAATTTAATTCAACTGTTGCTTTACTATACATTGAATTACAAAGAGAAAAAGCCTATAATTAACTTCCTAGTACATGTATACTGTTTTAATGTGTTGATGTATTCTTATATAATATGCTTTTAAATGTGATATAACATGATAGAGTACTGACTGCATGTATATTGTTAATTCTTTCAGGTTCAATACCATGGTTCATTGTAGCAGAATTATTTTCCCAGAGTTCAAGACCAGCAGCAATGAGTTTAGCTGTTTTAGTTAACTGGACAGCTAATTTTACTGTTGGATTAGTTTTCCCAGAATTACAGGTATTTTCTCTAATGCATCATTTGCACTAACTGCTGAAGATCAATATTGTTTAATTAAATGTAAAATTTTAAAAGGATTCAGAATTAAAAATTTTGGGAAACATTTCAATTCCAGGAATATTCACTAACACAACTTTCTGTGTTTAAATATATAATTAATGATATGTTTATTTAAAAAGTTGTAATTTTTTCAGATAATTATTTAGAAAAACGTATTTAGTGAATTGTTTCAGGATGAAAATATGTTTGTTGTTAGATGCATGACAGAATCCATGCATAACAAATTAGCATTTTGTTATCTGTTTGGTCCAAATTTTCCAGATAATAAGGTTTGTAAAATTCATGGGAATTCAACAAAAATTTTACAATTTGTTCAAGGTGAACAACCACGCCTGAACGGCTTGCTTGCCATACATACTCTTGAAAGGTCTATTGTAAACCTGAGTTTAAGTGTCAATTTTTCATAGAGTTACAGCTTCGATGTTTTCAATGGCAGTTACTGGTCAAGAGTAATTCTCCTTATTATCATGATTATTGATAATTGTGCAAATCACAAAATATATTTGCCGTTTGTGGTGCTTTTTTAACAAATCTGCTTGTCTTTTTCAGAAATCTATTGGTAATTATTCATTCATACCATTTGTTGTGATGTTAGCCTTGTTTTGGTTGTTCACTTACTGGAAAGTACCTGAAACTAAAGGAAAAACTATAGAACAGATTACTGCCATGTTTGTACAGGAAACAGATTCACCATCAGTGGCATACAGTAGACTGATTAATGAAAAATAATCTACCAGTGGATCCAATGTGAGAGTTAAATAAAACTGAATAATAAATACTGACTGATTGCTGGATCCAGATTTACCTCCAAATGGAATAAAGTAGCTTTATTAATGACCACTGACCAACCACTGGAGTACAGATGATTAATAAGTAAAAAGATCTCTGATTGCTAGTTGAAAGTAACAGTGTGAAATTTCACAGCTGTAACATAAATGCAATACATGGATGAGATTTTATGTACCTAAATTCATGGCCACCTTTTGTTAATTCATTTTTTGACATTATAAATGGTTTTGTTGTTTAATCACAGGTGATGTAAAGAGAAAATTATAACAAATATTGATATGGGATTTGAAAAGCTGTAAATGAGGTGGCAAACTTATTGAGGGGCATTATAAAAAGTATATACATGTACTACACTTATAGTTTTAAAAAACAGTAGTAACTTTAAAACTTTGATATTTGAAAAACAGCAATGTCTTTTTAAATGATTTGTTAGAGGTGATACAAATAGCATTTTGTTGTGTAAATTTCATTATAAGTCACCTCTTCAGAGGTCTCAACCTCACCTGAGAATTACTTTGAAATAAGGTGTCTTGTGTATGAAATTTTTTAAAATTCAGACTTGGTTTATAAGTATTTCAAAATGAGTATACACATATATATGTTTATCAAGCTCATCCTGATATTATGTTGACTTGTTCTCAGATATCACTTTATGGATAGTGTATTTGAACATTAATTAAGAATGAGTAAGATTTTAAGATAAATCAGCAACATTATTAATAACAACCCACTCATCTAGACAAAGATATTTAAAATACATTTTAATTGCATTGCCTAAGTGTTAATGTCAACGTCACAAAAAAATAATATATTATTGTAATAATGAGCTTTTGTCAAATATTATTTTTATTTGAAGAACAATGTATTTTGGTATTCAATATATTTATTTGGCACTTATAAATACAGAATATATATACAGATATTGCTTTAAGAATTTATGACTAAGTTATTTTTGTACATAATTCTCCAAACTATTTTAATAAATTCCACTTTTTTGGATACTAATAATCAAAGTTTTAGTGTTTGAAAGGGCACAAAAGATTTCATTTTAAAACAATTTTACTTATAAACTAATCATGAATACTTTTGAGTGTGTTACACATTATATTAATTTTACAGTGTTTGAGAGTCAGAATATGGTACCCAGCATAATACATACAGTTTATGCTTTTGTGTTTGTAACCAGATTTCAATTACATACATGTGTATTTAATATAAAACAAGAATTTTTGTATTGTCCTCAGGTGAGCAGACTTCTCAGGCCTCATTTTTCATGACATTATTTATTGTAAGTTTTATTTATACATTAAAATTAGATAAACATGTTTTAAATATTTACTTTCTCTATGACATCTAAAGTATTTATTTATTCAAAGTCAACTAAACTTGAGATACATTGTATAATATAGGGCATAAAAATACATGAACAGATGATTTTTTTTTAATGATTTACATATCAATACCATAAAACATTGTGACTAATGGGATACAAAATGATATCCAATACGTAAATTTTTCATTTTGTTGGATAAAGAATTAGGATATTAGTGAATGATTTTGAAGTATACAAGGTATGTTAAATAAATTTTACAGATTTCCATTTCATATACATTACATATTCATTTTATCATGTTATATAAATTGTATATTCCATTTTGGCATTTTACATACATTATGTATTAAACCTTTCACTTGATATTCCTTGACTGTTTTATCTACATACTTTATATATATTCTGTATTCGAACTGTTATTTTATATACATTGTATATTCAATCAATTACTTTATATATATATATATATATATATATATATATATATATATATATATATATATATTGTATATTCAATCTGTTGACTTTTATACTTTGTAATCAATCCGTTCTTTTTATACTTTGTATACCAAATCTGTCACTTTATATACATTTTATGTTCTATATGCCACCTTATTATATACACTGTAAAATCTTTCTTCACTTCATATATTATCATTTATTCTTGAGGCTGCTTTTAGTTACTCATTGTTTATATATATATATATATATACTGGTAACTATATATATTCACAGTTATTTTGAACAATAAAAAAACCTAAATGTACAAATTATTCTGTCATCATTTACATGATATACTCATCTTTGAATTTTTCATTTTTGATTAAAACTTTAAGAAATAACCTGCATGTTACAAATTTAATTTGAATCACTATTTAATCAGATGCTGTAGTTTAATAATTTATTTTTTGATATGATAACTTGTATCAGTCACTGAAATTTTATGGCTAACAAAAATTATCTTATATTACTAAGATATTTAAGTTAGGTGTTTAAATTTTTCATTCATTTTAGGTAACACAATTGTGGTCAAAATGGCATTAATTTGTTTGTTTGTATTATGCATATCATTGTCTTAAACATTCTTCCTTTTTCTTAGCATTTTTTGTTTTAAAGGAATTACTTACAACAGTGGATAGCAAATTCATATTTCGAAAGTCCAAAACTGCATTACTGTAACGGAAGGCATAATACAAAATATTAAACAAACTTGAAGTAGTTCTTGTAATATTTTAGAAATTATGTATGTAAATTTTATGTCTTTGACTCAACAGGAATACTGTCCAGGTGTACCCACACAAAAATATACCAATAACTAAATGTTTCTTTAGAATAATTGAGCAAACAGTTGTTGTAAAACCAAATTCTAAGAAATAATTGTTAATACAGATTATTAAAATGACATTACATAGATTGTGTTCAGGGAAATATTCTATGTGTATACATGTATTTTTGTTTTGAGATTAATTAAACTTTAAATATATTTTACATTCCATTTTATTATACAGTTTGTAATTCTTGAAATGGCTTGATAAAATTTGATGTCACCCTCTTAATTTCAACATTGATAGGAAGTAAGAAAAGTCATGTGACACAAGGTGGTATTACAGCCTATATCATTACAGTTTGAAATTAATTGTTGACTATTGTGGCTTTGCTGTTGATAATAAATTATTGAAATGTATGACATACTAGTATCTTATTATTTTTTTAAATTCTGACTTTATGAAATTATTTTGATTATTTTTTTTTTCATTTTTCCAGACTTTGGAACCTGGTTTTTTACCAGTCCTTATAGTTTACACAGAGGTGTCAAATTTTTTAAATTGACTTCTACAATTTTTGGTCCAGGACCCTTTAAACTTAAAAAAATGAGTCTGAATATATATCAAAGCTGTAAGCCTCTCTTTTTTGAATTATTTCACGATTTTTTTTCATTCAATGTTTTATCAATCTTTTATTATGAAACATTTTTACTATGGTTTTCAAAAAAGAAATTGAAATTTCACATACAGGCTAACAAAAAAAAAAAAAAAAAAAAAAAAAAAAAAAAAAAAAAAAAAAAAAAATCTTATTTCATGTCATTTTGAAATAAGCTCCCCCAGTTTTGCAACCAAGAGCCTTGAAACTTTACAAAATGTTTTATATGTTTGTATTGCATGTTTTTATTAATGTCAGTTGAGAAATACAGGCCTTACCGGACCTCTTCTTAAGTTTCCGAAGTGGTTTACTATAATTTAAGGTTATAGTGACCTAAAGCAATATAATCTTTAAGAATTTTCTTGTCATAAACCAAACGACTAGGGATTTGTAACGTCATATGTAGCATAAGAACACAGAGCTCACCAAAGTCTGTAGAACTGGTTGACCTTTACGCGTATTCAAAGTAAGAAGTGCCCTTAAGTAGCAAGTTCTTTAACTTTTCATTTCATAAAACAAAATACCAAGGAATTAAAACACTAAACAAATGCATACAAATTTAAAACTTGTCAAACTTTATAGCATAAAGTTCAATCATGTTTGCAAAGCTGCTTGATCCTATTCTTTGGCTTTATTCGGGAGAGTTTTTTCGGATCATTTTCCACATTATAGAAGTAAATAAAGCCTAAACATCTTGCCTAGGAATGTGAGATGTACCAGCAGGACATAAAGGTCTACTATCATTGCAAAGCTTGTCAACTCTGACCCAAATGCAAGGTTACAGTGACCTCAAATATTAATTCCTTGAACTTCTTGTTATGAATTAAAAGATTACTTAAGATGCTCAACACTTCATATATAGCGTCAGTGCATGCAGCTGTTAGAAGTTTATTAAGTCAGTTTAGCTTTACCCACATTCAAGGTTACGTTGATATGAAGAAGTAAATCCGTTGTCATGAATCTTTATGCTTTGGTTTTTGAAACTGAAGATAAAGCATTGGCACATCTATCAAGTTTTCGATGTTGGTCGATCATGTAAGCATAAAATCATTGCCTTTTGATTTCCGAAATGTTTGCAGGTAAATGTGTTAAGATCCATGAGCCTCTTTTTGTTATTTTAGATGTCATTGGTTGTTTTGTGTTGCTGTGATTATTTAAGTAACTGTGTTTCCTCTACATTTTGTTGTTGTCTCTATAGAAGTGACAGACTTCTGGATAGAATTATAAGGTAGTAAAAATTTTTCAAATGGATCTTTATGGCTGTAATCATGATATGCTGTATATTACAAATATTATGTTCAAATACTTTAAACTAATTATATAACAATCATATGCCCAAATACATTGCTTCTTTACAGACGTCAAGTTCGTTTTGTCTGAACTGTACTTAAAGTTTAGAATAACCCTAGAATAGTTTCTTCTGAGGGGCATGACAAACCTCTCTTTACCTTTGTTTGGTATACTTAAAGTATACAATATCCGAATAGACTGTACTGTGTAATTTCAAGGCATATTATACATAATTATTTTTATCAGGGTACATTAATTAAACATTTGAAATGCCTGCGATCACTGAACAATACAATAGGTGGAGAGGATAATGAAACTCTTATCTGTCCACACACACACACACACACACACACACACACACACCACACATAGAGAGAGAGAGAGAGAGAGAGAGAGAGAGAGAGAGCGATAATTCCAGTCATTGTAAAACAATAATTCCAGTCATTGTAAAACATTGGAAGTCAACTTCAGTGTCCAAAGGTAATCGTTGGAGCCAATATGTGTTTGTTTCTTCTCACTCTGGACCTTTTATTTTGGTTTTTATATAAATTTCTTTAACTAACCTAATTTGTGTCGTGTACTTAAGGTACAAGGTAAGGTTATTCAAAGGTTATTCAGTTACATTTTTACCTGTTTGATATATACATGTTTTTACTTCCTCTGTTTTATTTTTTAAGTTGTTCGGATTTGTTTTACATTCTTTTTTTTTTACATTTTAACCATCTTTAATGTCATTTAGTAGTATTGATTGTGATAATGTGTTTCCAAGTAATGACTCATTTAAGTGTATCATTAACATTGGCATTGAATATATTTATTCTTTCCTGATATCACTTACTACAGCTTTATGTCTACTTAAATACTCAAGTTAATATATACAGAAAACATCATCTATTTTTATTGTCGTTATTTTTTTCAGTTATCCCATCATATTTTGTGTTTGTCCTTTACTTTCTTGTTTTTATTATTGTTATTATTTACTAGTATTCTGTCGTGTTTTAGTTACGTCGGCTTCTTAAGCCCATGTTTTTCAATGTAAATAATTTCTTAATTCTATTTTGTTACCTGGTATGTCTGTTTAAAGAACGAGTTAGTAATAACAAATACTGGCACAAGCGTGAAGCCAAGATTACCATAATTAGTAACGGTATAATTTATAAAGATTTTATGTAAATGTTATGGTGTCCTTCTGTATGGCACGAGTAAGTAAACTCTAACGCTTCAAGGTGCCTTACTCTATGTATAAACATTACATTGAACATAATGAATTGATTATCCGCCGTGTTACAGACAAGTTTGTTATCGCTCTTACGTACCACATGAACTTTTGTTTTAATTAATCTTCTAGATTATAAAGAAAAATTATCTTGTTGTCAAAAGCTGAACATTGTTGATGCGACGTAAAACGACATTCACCCAACCGCTTTCGATTAACAGTTGTTAAGTGTAGGTTATTATGTTTTAAGTCATACTATACCATGTTTACATAAAATATTTAGGACATAAATCTTTAATCAGTCGAAGAATGTAAGTTTAAAATATATAGTTTAAACCAAGTCAACACAGATATGTTAAGCTTGAAGTCCTTTATATACTGCATTAAACACCGTTAAATACAGAAATCAGATATTCTGGTTGTTCTATTTAACAATTAACTGCACATAACTCGTCTACATTTGCAGTACAACTTATATATAATATAACAGTGACTGTTGCAAATAAAACAGTCGGGGAAAGGTACAATATATATTACTACGGGACTATCAGTAATTATGTACTTGATATAACTTGATAACAAACTGTATTTTAATGAAGACGGAGGACATTTTATATCGCGTCGTTGTGTAAAGTCAGTGCGTTTGTTAAGGTAAGCATGTATATAGCACTGCGTTGTTAGCTTTTAAAATGGCAGTCACTTTAATAACGTAATTTATATTTGTCTGTCTCGATAACGCGGAAGTGTTAATAATGAAAATGAAACAAGGTAATGCATTAAAACTTTAATTTATATAGAGACTTAGTAATTAAGGAAATTATACTAAAACCTAAATCAAACATTTATGTGAAATCTTTCTTTACTCTTCAACATTTCAGAAAACTGCAGCGACAATGGAACAAATAACAACATTAAGTTTACAGTGTAAATTCTGTGACATGCACAAAGATGAAGAGATGACATTATATTGTAAAGGCTGTGAGATACTCGTATGTAATGAATGCATCTGTGATCAACACGATGGTCATCATTTCAGTCTCATTAAAAATGCGGCAGGTGATCTGAGAAAAACTCTTCCAAATTTAGCCAAGGAAGTAAGAAGTGGATATTTAGAAACATTACACCAGAAACAAAATGAGATTACGTGTTTGACTAGCGAATTTAAAAATGCAATAGATTCTTTAGAGGAGAAAATAAATAGCAGAACGGAAGAAGTGAAGGCCAAATTTGATGATCTCAGAATCCTTTTACTTGAATCAATAAGAACAATGAAAGAAAAACATTTGGGCGTCATTGCGGAAGTTAAAGAGACAGTTAAAATTTGTTTTGAACGTTTAAGTAACTGTTTACATTCTTGCACGGAGAAATTAGAATCTCCTTTTGACATTGAAATTGTTCAGCTTAGCATGGATCTAAACTCTGCATTGAACATGATAAAGGACACAAATCTTGATATACCTGTGTTAAAGATCCCAGAGTTTGAACCTGGAGATTCTAGCGACAAAATGCTTAACAATGTTTTTGGTTGCATCAAGGAAGACGATTTACACGATGCTCATAAAGCTTCAGATTGTGAGAGCCCAGACGATATAATTGAAAGACAATTAAATATTTCTTCTTCCTTTCACTTTTTTGACTCTTCTTCTGTTCGATGTATACTTCCTAATGATGGTAATATTTGGATTGCCTCACATAATGACACCAGTATATACTTAGTAACAAGGAGTGGCGATTTAGAAAGATCATTCTCCCTCGATGTTAAAATATATAATATACATATAACCCCAGATGGTAGTTTGCTGGTGGTGCCAAACCGTGCACATCAAATATGGAAGATAGAATTAAGCGGTAACTGTTCAGATTTTATTGATATGGAACCCTGTTATCCTCTTGGCTTATATGTTTCCAGGTCTGGATACGTTTATACTGGAATGGTTGATGGTAGACCATATAGTATCGGTAGTGACAGCACTAGAGCCGTATTGAGATTATCGCCTTCTGGATCTATAGAACAAAGATATGAGTTCGATGATGAAAAAGAACATTTGTTTATTCGACCTCAAAGAATTGTCGAAAACAGCATAGGAGATATTATTGTATTGGATAGAACATCACATAGGGACGGAAGGTTAGTATGTGTTCTGCAGAATGGTAACAGGAGATTCGTTTATAATGGAACTCAATGTAAAGAAATGCAAAACCCTTTTCATCCAGGGGATCTGTGTTGTCTTGGTAACAATAACATAGTTGTATCCGACGGTAATAACCATATTTTGCATGTTCTTAACGCTGATGGTGTTCTGCTGAATTACCTCAATCCAAAAACAGATCAATATCCACCAGCAGTTTCTGCCATGGCCTACGATTCGGAAGGACATTTGCTGCTAGGGACATCTAAAGGGTTTGTTTATGTGTTAGACTATACAGAATAAAGCCGTCTGCTGCTAGAGACATCTAAAGGAATTGTTTTTGTGTTAGACTATACAGAATAAAGCCGTCTGCTGCTAGAGACATCTAAAGGGTTTGTTTTTGTGTTAGAGTATACAGAATAAAGCCGTCTGCTGCTAGAGACATCTAAAGGATTTGTTTTTGTGTTAGAGTATACAGAATAAAGCCGTCTGCTGCTAGAGACATCTAAAGGGTTTGTTTTTGTGTTAGACTATACAGAATAAAGCCGTCTGCTGCTAGAGATATCTAAAGGGATTGTTTTTGTGTTAGACTATACAGAATAAAGCCGTCTGCTGCTAGAGACATCTAAAGGGTTTGTTTTTGTGTTAGAGTATACAGAATAAAGCCGTCTGCTGCTAGAGACATCTAAAGGGTTTGTTTTTGTGTTAGAGTATACAGAATAAAGCCGTCTGCTGCTAGAGATATCTAAAGGGCTTGTTTATGTGTTAGAGTATACAGAATAAAGCCGTCTGCTGCTAGAGACATCTAAAGGGTTTGTTTTTGTGTTAGACTATACAGAATAAAGCCGTCTGCTGCTAGAGACATCTAAAGGGTTTGTTTTTGTGTTAGACTATACAGAATAAAGCCGTCTGCTGCTAGAGATATCTAAAGGGATTGTTTTTGTGTTAGAGTATACAGAATAAAGCCGTCTGCTGCTAGAGACATCTAAAGGGTTTGTTTTTGTGTTAGACTATACAGAATAAAGCCGTCTGCTGCTAGAGACATCTAAAGGGATTGTTTTTGTGTTAGAGTATACAGAATAAAGCCGTCTGCTGCTAGAGACATCTAAAGGGTTTGTTTTTGTGTTAGACTATACAGAATAAAGCCGTCTGCTGCTAGAGAAATCTAAAGGGCTTGTTTTTGTGTTAGACTATACAGAATAAAGCCGTCTGCTGCTAGAGACATCTAAAGGGTTTGTTTTTGTGTTAGACTATACAGAATAAAGCCGTCTGCTGCTAGAGACATCTAAAGGGCTTGTTTATGTGTTAGAGTATACAGAATAAAGCCGTCTGCTGCTAGAGACATCTGAAGGGTTTGTTTATGTGTTAGACTATACAGAATAAAGCCGTCTGCTGCTAGAGACATCTGAAGGGTTTGTTTTTGTGTTAGACTATACAGAATAAAGCCGTCTGCTGCTAGAGATATCTAAAGGGATTGTTTTTGTGTTAGAGTATACAGAATAAAGCCGTCTGCTGCTAGAGACATCTAAAGGGTTTGTTTTTGTGTTAGACTATACAGAATAAAGCCGTCTGCTGCTAGAGACATCTAAAGGGATTGTTTTTGTGTTAGACTATACAGAATAAAGCCGTCTGCTGCTAGAGACATCTAAAGGGTTTGTTTTTGTGTTAGACTATACAGAATAAAGCCGTCTGCTGCTAGAGGCATCTAAAGGGATTGTTTTTGTGTTAGAGTATACAGAATAAAGCCGTCTGCTGCTAGAGACATCTAAAGGGCTTGTTTATGTGTTAGAGTATACAGAATAAAGCCGTCTGCTGCTAGAGACATCTGAAGGGTTTGTTTTTGTGTAGACTATACAGAATAAAGCCGTCTGCTGCTAGAGATATCTAAAGGGTTTGTTTTTGTGTTAGACTATACAGAATAAAGCCGTCTGCTGCTAGAGACATCTAAAGGAATTGTTTTTGTGTTAGAGTATACAGAATAAAGCCGTCTGCTGCTAGAGACATCTGAAGGGTTTGTTTATGTGTTAGACTATACAGAATAAAGCCGTCTGCTGCTAGAGACATCTGAAGGGTTTGTTTTTGTGTTAGACTATACAGAATAAAGCCGTCTGCTGCTAGAGATATCTAAAGGGATTGTTTTTGTGTTAGAGTATACAGAATAAAGCCGTCTGCTGCTAGAGACATCTAAAGGGTTTGTTTTTGTGTTAGACTATACAGAATAAAGCCGTCTGCTGCTAGAGACATCTAAAGGGATTGTTTTTGTGTTAGACTATACAGAATAAAGCCGTCTGCTGCTAGAGACATCTAAAGGGTTTGTTTTTGTGTTAGACTATACAGAATAAAGCCGTCTGCTGCTAGAGGCATCTAAAGGGATTGTTTTTGTGTTAGAGTATACAGAATAAAGCCGTCTGCTGCTAGAGACATCTAAAGGGCTTGTTTATGTGTTAGAGTATACAGAATAAAGCCGTCTGCTGCTAGAGACATCTGAAGGGTTTGTTTTTGTGTTAGACTATACAGAATAAAGCCGTCTGCTGCTAGAGATATCTAAAGGGCTTGTTTATGTGTTAGAGTATACAGAATAAAGCCGTCTGCTGTTAGGGACATCTAAAGGGATTGTTTTTGTGTAAAAGTATACAGAATAAAGCCGTCTGCTGCTAGAGACATCTAAAGGGTTTGTTTTTGTGTTAGAGTATACAGAATAAAGCCGTCTGCTGCTAGAGACATCTAAAGGGCTTGTTTTTGTGTTAGAGTATACAGAATAAAGCCGTCTGCTGCTAGAGATATCTAAAGGGCTTGTTTTTGTGTTAGACTATACAGAATAAAGCCGTCTGCTGCTAGAGACATCTAAAGGGATTGCTTTTGTGTAAAAGTATACAGAATAAAGCTTTCTGCTGCTAGGGACATCTAAAAGGCTTGTTTATGTGTTAGAATATACAGAATAAAGCTGTACATGTTTAATAAATTACTTCATGATTTGCAACTGTGCCAAAACTGTAGTGTGTGTGTCATCACAGATTTGGCAAGGATTATTCAACATGGTTTTAAGACCGTAAACTATAAGATGTTTAAACATATCGATTGGTCGAAATTCCTCTCATCCTTTTTTTGTAAAGAAACTGGGTTGTTCAAACTGTAAACATGTCATGTTGCCGGTGTATAATTTGTAAACAAGATAACATGGTCATGTATTTATAGAATGTTTTTGTTAGTTCTTTTGTTGCGTTACATCTTTTATTCAGTTTTTATATTAAACGTTTTCGTTAAATATTTAAAAAAAACATAGATGAAAAAGTTCTCTACCTTAATAAAATTTTAAAATTAAAACTAGTATGAAACATTTTTACGACATGAATACTTCAATGTATGCATTTAAACATGTCACAAGTTTATCACATTTACATATTGTTCGTAAGTTATACCATTGTGCATATGCAAAAATAAATTACGAAGTACAAATTATAATATTTGACAATGAAGCGGATTTTTTACACCTAAATTTGTAAAACTGTGCATTTTCTACTTATTTAAAGAATAAACACCTTAATTTTATGTGTATCACATACTATGAATTATTTAGTAGCGCTGTATTATCTAGCAATAATTATTAGAATAATTATTACTTTAAGTCAAAATAATTAATGTGCAATAATAAAAATTTAGCACAAAACTAAAATCTGAGATTGAAAGCTTTTTCGTTGACAATGGTTGATGTGATATCAAATGATTTAAGAACTTTGTATCCAATACAGTCACGACAGACCAGACCCAAAAAATGACAAGTTTGTGGTTTCGTCAAACGACCATCCACTACCCATATTTTCGTATGGAGCTCAATAAAACTGGGAATAATTCCTATGGTAATAATACATATAATACTCTGGAGTATTCTTACGTAGACAGGTTCATTCATGGTCCGAGATAAGAGAAATGAAAATTGTCTTCACTGTCATGTGATAGTTTTTGATTTATTTTTTTTAAAATAATTCATTCAAAATTGACATGTGCTTACTTTGAATCCATTATTTTCATATAAATTCAAAATCAGCACATGACATCACTTAGAAATTTCAGTAATGTTGGCTTTCTACCTGGTGAAATATGCGACAATCTTCTTCAGATGTTTGACCACAAAAATTAAAATCGCAAATATATCAGTCTAATAAAGTCATCTGCAAATTAAACTTTAGAATTGTCGTACATACATGCGTCAGGATACTTACTGGTTATTACCAACTTACCTAATTATTCAAAATTCAAGCGAAATGACAAACGTTTTCGCACTAGGATCTTATCGAATGGAATTCGAACCTAGGCGACAAAGGGTAGGTATTGTATTTCATGAGCGGTGCTTTCGACCTCAGTGCCACCAAGGCTCTAAGACCTCTAAGATGCAGGTAATGTTATTTGGGCTAGTGAAGCACTCCCGAGAGAAGAAAGACAGCGTGCCTAAAAAAATCAAAAACCCACTGTTTCCTTTCATGAAAAACTTTCGAATCGTAGGATTCAGTCTTTTTACTAAAAGGGTGCTAAAATGTCAAATAATTAATAGTTTAATTTTGTCATTTATAAATTGAGTAACAGAAAAAAAAGATTTTGAGTTCGAATTTTTCAAAAGAAAGCACAAATATATGTAAACTGCAATACCTTTAATAAATCAAACATCACATGTTCACAAATATACATATATATATCATCCAATGACAGCATTTCTATATTTAGACATTGCTAACATAGATATTGTGTATGTATAGGGTTCTGAAGTCCAGAAGGGCCAAAAACTCGGATCATTATTGTAACCCGGAAATACTTTTGGAACAGTTTGTCCATAGCAAGGGGTTTTAAATTCGTTCTCGTACCATTCTTCTGATGGAACACCTTGTACACCTAACGTGTAGGCCATGCTTGTAATTTTATCGTTTTTATTTATCTTCGTGCCGTTAAGGTACTCATACACATTTTTCGGATAGCAAGATGGATTCGAGGACTGAAATAAAAAGAGATTTAGCATAATAGCATGACGTAGAGACTTGTAACTTAGATAAATCTGATTTTAAAATCATTTTAAATTTATTATAAGAAAAGAGAGAGATCGACAGAGTCTCTCTAACATTACTAGTGCCTCAGCATTCACACCAGAGCTCGTCCAAAGTCGAAAGTTTTATAATCAGATGTACGATATGTATTTGTCTTTTGTGTTGGCTGTTTTATTTTTCCGTGTCATTGGTTCTTTTTATTTCTAAATTTCATGTTTCACAAATTAAAACACTCTGCATACAGATAATTATAAAAGATATTATGCATTTGAAAAAACAAAACTAAAGCAAGAAAACAAATGTAAAATATATCCTGGCAATATTTACTTACAACAAAACCTTTCAAAGAACCAGAGAAAAACGCATTCCATGGTTTAAATTCACCGCCAAGAGCCTGAATGTCTAACCAGTTCACGCCTTGTTTCACAGTTTCAAATACTTTAAGTGGTGTATCTGTGAGAGATAAAAAAGCAGTGTAGATTGATGTCATTCAATGCACATGTACAGTTATCTTTTCTTCAAGAGTTTATAATCAGTTGTATCAGAGCGTTTCCTTGTTTATCATATTTTTTTTCATTTTGTCAGTATTTTTGTTCCATATTCTTGTCTCAATTAAATATTGCTGATTGTAAATACAATGGCTACATATTACCCTTCGACTGAATTGTTTAATTTATAGATTTGGCTGGGCGAATATTTCATCCCTGATGATCCCAGTTTAATTAAATGAAACGTGTTTCTGATCGAGAACGTTTTGTGGTTAAATAGAACTAAAAGAATTATATTTTACCTTGCTCCCAAATAAGTCTATCTCTGACGTCATCATGTACTGTCCAAATGGTCAACAGCGTGTTAATCGCCATAGCAGTTGTAAATATACGGTCTTCGCCTCTCGCCTTTAAAACAAAATACTGTACTTTAAATGCATAGTCACAACATGAAATGATTGTAAGAACTTTAATAAATATTTATTATATATACAGAAGTATATATATTGTTCATATCAAAATCCGATTAATGGCAATAATTGACATTTTATATATGTATATGCATTGATGCAATTTTGCAGTGTGTCAAATTAAAAGCTTACTTCTTACACATGTGTTGTGTATAACTTTGAATTTAATTTTTACCAAAAGAAATATTTTAAATTTCTGAATTTTGAATACATGTATTACTTTTTGTAAAACTGTTTGTCAGTACACACTCAAGCCGGCGTGATTACTCACCTATTTATCGGTTGCTGATTGTTTATAGTGTCAGTTTAAAAGCTTCTCCATACACTTCTTGATTATAACTTCTTAGGTAATTACATTAGCCATTGATAAAAACGGATCTAAATTTAATTGAATTGTTATATGATTTCAATTGATTGCTTGAATTAATAGTTTTACTTCCCAGTCAGGAATATTTTACTTATATGCGGTTCCAGCATACACAGATGTCGTGACACACGATTTCGGGTTTTAAATGGCTCATGACTTTTCAAATTCAAATGCTGAGCGATGAAAGAACTGTTACAACCTTTTCCAGTGAAGCAAGCACTCTGCCGACTAAACTACGGTTTAAAACTGTAAGAACATGTTAATTGCACTACAGAATACATGTACATACCACTGTTCGGTTTTCTGAATCCTTGTCACCATTACCAAGGAAATCGTCCCAGTAAATTCTATCATCTATTTCAATTTTATAAGATTCAGTTAGCAACTTAGTAACCTTTCCCTTGAGAACTTGCCCAAACAAGTCCTTAACTTCTTGCATAACCTAATAAATATTAATGAATCATTAAAATATAATTTTTATATACATGTATTAATAAATCGCGTATTTTTGAATTTGAGGTACCTTTGTGATTTAAGAAGCTCCTTACTTAATATACAACACGAAAAAAGGCCTGGTGTGGTAAAGAAATTAAAATTAATGTAAATTACTTCTAGAAGTTAATCAGACAAACTTTCGATATCATTATAAATAAAACGAATAAGTTCTTCCAATCAGTAACGGCATTTTGGCACTGATGTTTTTAGTTTATTTATTTAATAAACTTAACATCTTTAAAACAATCATTTTATAATCAATTGGTATTTTTATAGAGGTGGTCAATATAGCCGTATAGACAGTTGTTTATACAGAGGTGATAGAACTTGTTTAACTGTAAAGATAGATGTTTTGATATAAAGCTGGTAGTTATAGCCGGTTTTACTCTGCAAGAAAAGACAGTATTAAAATATAAAGTTATGGACTAACTGGATGGATCTTCTTCTTTTTTGAATAACTTTGTATCTGTGTGTAGGTTCTGGCGACAAACCAATAAAACTCGTATTCCGATGGGTAGTAGGTAAGCGCTAAATCTTTATGGTCAGTAAAACTGGTTTCTATTTCAAACGCGATAAGATTAGACGTATTTCGATATATTTGCTGAAAAAAAATAAAATGATGAATGTTTATTTTTATAAAATCAGTAAAATCAATATTAACATAAAATCATATCACGAATAAAGCGAATTAGATTTAGCAAAAGAGTACAATTTGTTAAAATAAAATTCTATTCTAAAAGTGAAAGATCAACATAAAACTGATTTTTGCTTAAAGTGAACAAATAACGGGTAAAAAATTTACAACTTTAAGACTGAATATTCTAGCAATTGTCATCCGGTTTTTATCTAAATTGTTTCATTAGTTTCATTCAGAACATTGACAAAAACTATACAATATATAAAAGTTCACCTTGATATCCGGATCGTCTAGAACGGAATTATTTAGAAGACCCGACAAAATACCATGAGTTATACCATATATAGTATTGGCGGCAACTGTACAGTCCACATTGTTAATATTGAGTGGCATAGCTACACCCTTATCATAGGCCGTCCGTACTTCTTGAAGATCCTGAGCCTTTTATCAAGACAAAATTTAATGCATTTATGTTAAAAATATCCAATATCTGTAAGAAAAGACGTTATGGGTATCTTGTGGTGCGCAGCCTCAAAGTCTCGTATCAAAGACGATATGTACAAAATAATCAAAGGGGAATATATATAATTAATAGAGTTTGAACATGTAATGTTTTTATTAAATCACCAGAGAACATAATATTGTAATATTCAAATTAAACTTTAAAGCATGCATTCATTTATCTTTTGAAATACTGTTTTAACGGTAGCTTCTAGTCACTTGTGTTAAATAACAACTAACGTCATATTGAAGACTTCATCATGACTGACTAGATAAACATCTCCAATCAAACCTTAGACGGTTTTAATTAATATTTTATGATATGTTCTGTTGAGCTCATATTTTGAACCTTTTCTTTTATATGTTAAGGGAGATAGGTACTCTTAAACCGTTTTATTAAAAATTTATATTTTTGTTTATGTGTTTTTAATGTTTATCATACATAAATGTATATTTTATTAATACAAACATTAACGTTAACGTTGAAATAATCTATTATAGTTGCGGTGGCCAGTTTAAATATGTTTTCTATCTGGGCACAAAACGGCTTCCGTCCTTATGCTACTCTGGTTATGAGCAAACAAACAAATCGTAGGGCTTTTGGCACTATGGCTCTTCTGAAAAAGTATTTACAATAGGAGTTATATTAAGTGTTATTAAGACACTTACCCATGTAGATACCAACGCTATGTCCTCTTTATGCAAAGTTGCATTTTCTAGAAACTTTCTTACATGAAAATAAGTTCTTGGATCAATAGTGTTTACCCGAGTATCATTGGACATAGGTCGGTAAGCATACTTCTTTAGTGCATCAAGTACTGAGGTTAGGTTTGAGTTTGTCTTTGCCCATTGTGTATATTCTTCGGGAAACTTGTCTGACATTTCCTTTAAAATACTTCCCAGACCAATATTAACAAAACTATCGTCAAAGTCTGGTGGTATCATGAAAACATGGAGGTAACCTTCTCTGAAAGATAACGCGTATTTAACGTGTATTGATTTCACGTTCAACAAATTATTACATCAACATATTTATTATTTAATTTGCTTAAAAGTTCTAACAGTAAGCATTAAATATAACACAATCGACAATGAGCTGATTTTACAACAAAATAACATACAGTAAGCATCAGAGATACAACACAATCGACAATGACCTGATTCCACAAATAACATTTTCATTAACTGTAAAATAAAATGAAAGATATTCTTATATTATAACAATGTTCTTCAGTTTGCCTGCCGGGATCAAAGGATTCTCCCGCAAATATGAATTCCTACATCATTCAAGAAGTAACCACCTCGATATAGGTGAGAGGATCTTGAAACACCATTGATCTGACCCTCTATTCTATGATAAAACAATTAACAAGAATCGTCTTATAATCTTACCTTGTCGCCAATATAAATTTGATTATTTCTTCTAGTTCTACCTGTCCAAAAGCCTCTAAGATCTTTTCAATAAGGCCCCAATTTTTCCCAAAGGTCGATTTCAGAATTGCTACAAGATTCTGAGGCGTACTTTGCCATGCATAAGCTGTTCTGTTGTATACCTGTGGCCAGAAATTCATCACAGAGTTGGCATAGTTACGGTTCTTGTCCGTGTACATACTTATTGCTTCTAATGCTAATTGCATTTGTTTTTTCGATGGTTTTGGCGCTTTCCCGTATCTAATATATAAAAGGTCGGTAACAGATAAAAATGTAACACAAAACAGTTAGAGTCTACGAACAAAAAACCCATAAAAGAACAATGGCAGCATAAAAGCCAATGATTAATCTGAACAACTACTTTTGATGGACACTGGTAAAGGTTAATAATATGACAGTGTATATATCATACTTTCTGTCAAGAACTTAAGTTACATATCTAAATGTTGAATTATATTCAAACAAACAGGTAGATAATATCGCTAAATAATGATGTTTTGGGAATGTAAGTCAGTGAAACTATATAAAGTGATAGTTTAAGTGTGATACAATGATGAAACTCTGTAAATCACTCAACTAAAGATCGTGCTTCTTAAGTAACAGTGATATATACGTTTTACTATACCTATGAGACTCTAACAGTCCTATTGTTATCCAACATGTCGCAAACATATTATTGTCAAAAACTGACATTGACTCCCGTAAAAGATGCATTTCAGAATCTCCATGGAAATACATTTTGACGTCACTCTCATACATCCCTTTGTCTTTATAATATGAAAACGGTGGGTTAGCTGTAGTTGTACTCCTCTGAACCTGCATGATGCTTATTTGGTCGGATAAATCTTGGATTGTTTCATCTATATCACATGTAGTAGGTCGTAAAGCCAAGTATAGTATCACAAAAAAGAAAGGTGTCTTTTCAAGCCACATTTTGTTTTGATTTCTAGCTGTATCAAACAACTTGGTTATTAATTTGTTATATTTTGATGAGTAACTTGAATGTGATATAAACGTGCTACTCTAATCTGATAATAGATTATCTAAAACGATGATACCGAGATATCGCCTTAACATATAGCTATATATAACTTGTATAAAAAATTCAAACCGGCTTTTTCGTGCAAATCATACAACAAAGCAATAAAGAGTCGGAGTGGTTGACGAAGTAAAGAGCACATAAATATCTTTATAAATGTACGTGTCAGTTAGACTTTGTTTATACGTTTAAACAGATAAATATAATAAATGACCAAGATGTTGAAATACCTAACGTAAGGTCAGAGATATTGATAATTATGATCAGACAATTTGTAAACAAAATGACGATTCTCTATTTATAAACATACATCTATATCAAGTAACATAATCATCTCTTGCATTGCAAGTAACAATTGTCACATGTAAGTAAACCTTATATAGCAGTAGTAAGCATTCAAAATGAAATAATAGTCTCGTCATATGGCCAGTGTCCATGAACAATAAACACGATCGTGTCAAACTTTGTCATGTAAGTCTGTTTTATGACGTAGCCGACGGTAGCGTTTATTTTTTAACATCGGCTGTAGGATCAAAATTTTATCCAGACAAAACGAAATAGATCTTCATGTATTAAAATATGTCTAACAGCAACATATATCATGGAAAAAATATATACGAAACACTATCAAAACGTGGATAACCGAAATAAGTTACTTTTTAAATATTGCAGCGTTTTATTTAATACGTAGCTGTTATTTATTCAACCTAAAGGATTCATTTGTATTACATGCATATCCAAATAAAGCAAGTATATATCAGAATGTGGGAATTTCAATCACAAAACAGCAAGGGCTCTGGGAAAAGTAGATTTCACTGTGCCATTTTGTAACTTTCTATAATTAAAGTCACTTTCTAGTATAAGTATCCACGGACACATGTTCCGACAGCAATTACCCAGGTACACATTATAGAACAATATAGCATTAAAACTAGAAAGCACTGTCTCTAGACAAATTGTGCCTAAATTGTCGAAGTTTAACACTACCTAGTGGCAATGCCGCTACACATAGATACAAAACCAATATACGCTAAATACCATCGGTTCTTGAGGGGAGATTTTTAAAGATATTTGCACCAAGCAAATGATAACTAAAGAACTTTTAAAATTATTTCTTTATTCAAATCTGCCCTATTACAGCATTATTATACTTAGATAAAGCCAACAAAGACACAACATTTGTATATGATTCAGAACTCCAAAATGGGAAGAACGACTTATCATTGTTGTAACCATGGAACTCAGTAGGCGGGATATTTCCAAAATGAGGCTTTTTGAGTTCAGATTCATACCACTGTTCTGATTCCATACCTTGTACACCAATAATGGTTGGGGCACCAGGTAAATGTGTCGTCTGATTTACCTTGGTCCCATTGAGAAATTCAAATCTGTTTATTGGATAAACAAAAGGAAGCGATCCCTAAAATATTAAATTAAACATTTATTAATACCTTTTATAAATAATTATGTATTTATAGCATCAAGATAAACATTAAAAATGTGGCGTTTATATTTAACGCCTTTCAGAGAGTGAGTTAGGAGTGGTGGTAGTTGACTAGAAGTAAAGAATGTTTTACTTATATAAGAATTATCACTTATTGGATTAGGGAGGTTACCAAATGACCAGCTTACAGACCCTTGCAATTTATCGTGATAGTTATATCTATTCTACAAACAAAGTAATACTAATGTTTACTAAAACAGTTTCATGAAAAGTGTACTCACAAGTCCACCTTTTACAGAGCCAGAAAAAAAGGAATTCCATGGCTTGTACCTTCCACTCGCAGAATACTTATCCAGCCAATTGGCACCTTGACGAACTGTTTCAAATACTTTAAGTGGAGTATCTAAAATAGATAATTGAAAACCTCACATTGCCTTCTTCCTGGCACAACATATTGAATTAGTCAAATTGTTGTTGAAATAAAATCATACAATCATAAAAAGTTCTAACTTGTTTCTTTTAGGTGTAATCCGCTCGGATAGAAAGTTATACTTCTTCATCAGATATCACAGAAATTATTCCGATGATTATTTCACGTACGATGTAAAACAACATGTACATTGAGCCTGCAGATGTAAAATCTCATGTGATTTTTTGCCAAATACAAATCATATGTTTGGGATTTATTTGCTAGATATGAAATAATTAAGTGGACAGAAGATTTTTAAAGAATCGACTATTTCCCTCTTGAGTAAAACTGGGTAAAGTTTTGGATTATTTAATCACTTGTATGTATTTAGAACGTTAAGTATCGATTTTAAAATGAAATAGAAACAAAGTTTGTTAACTTTCTCTCACCATGTTCCCATATCAGTCTCTTTCTACCATCATCACGAACCGTCCAGGTGGTAAGTAATGTATTTACAGCCATAGCTGTAGTAAAAATTCTGTCTTCACCTCTCTCCTGTAACATTTAAGATCTGTTGACATTGGTAATAATTAACAAAAGAAGTCTATCGATAAATCTTTCAACTTTACATACAGATATATGACGTTCTGTCCCTAAATAATCCCAAATTTAGAGAATATGTGAATGCCATCTATCCAAGTGAGCTTGAAATAAAAGATACGACTGATTCCTTATGTTCTGCTTCATATTTTAACAATTTTTTTGTTCAATGACGGGTGAACTTAATGCAGCTTTAAAAGTGAAATTTTGTTATTAATGTATATATTAGTTTACCTGTGTATTGTTTTGGCTGTCAATGTCTGCATCTCCCAGAAAATCATCGTAATAGATCCTGTTGTCTACTTCAACCTTGTATGAGTCCGTTAGAAGCTGAGTAACTCTTCCCTTCAGGACTGATCCGAACATAGCTCTTACATCTTGTAATATCTAAATTAACCATTCAACAATATAAACTCATTAAAACATTTTTAAATCTTGGATAATTTTTCTCCACTGAATTTTAAGTTTTTTAAATAAACATTTCATATCAAACAAAAATTGATTACTTATAATTGCAGGAAATAATTAAGTAAAATTTTAAAGCAAAATCATAGGACCTGAAGTAAGCGATCACCCTTTGCTTTGTTTGGAGATAACCATTTTTATTTAGTTAATTTGTATGCAATTCAAAATAAAACTCCCTCTCCCTTTTTCGCATTTATAAAAAAAATTACATCAATTAGAACTTAATGTGAAAAATGTCAAGGTCGGTGGTTTCCCCCGGTTTTCTCTACCATCACAAAACTAATAATCTTGAAATAAGTACAAAGAACTTGCCTAGGGCATAAAACACCACTACTCCGCCACACTCCATCCCAACATTGCTTTAGATAAACAACGTTCGTGTCAGATGCCTTCGTTGGCTCAATGGTAAAGGGTACGCCTCAATAGCAGGAGGTCGAGGAGTAGAAATCCAGCCTCGTCATATCGAAGACTTTAAAATTTCAGACACTGCTTCCGCTCGGCATAAGAAGGGCTTGTTCATCCGGTGCCAGGGTAATTTAACTTTAGGAGTGGTATGCTGTTTTTGGCACACTGATTCGGTGAGTTAGCATTTTAACTAAAAAGCTCCCCACACACACACACACACACACAAACACACACAGACTATTATTCAAACTCACATATCACACGCACACACAAACTTGTTCAAAGATTAATCCTTAGAGATTAACAAGACTGCTCTCGTCGCGAATAGCTGTTAACTGCTGATGCGACGTTAAACAACATTACAAAAACAAACTAACTTACCGGATGTATCTTTGTGGTCTGTGCATAATGTTGTATTTGTGTGTAGGTTCTGGCAACAAACCAGTAAAATTCGTATTCTGACGGGTAGTATGTTAGAGCCAAGTCTTTACGTCCGGTAAAATTTGTCAATATTTCAAAGGCGATAAGACTAGACGTATTTTTATATATTTGCTGCAACATATCAATGTAACAAGTCAATTACAGATACATGTACAGTGTATACTAAAATCTAAAGAACAAAAGTGGTTAATTATTTACTTAATGCAATTAAGAATATTTTCTAAACATATCCCGTTTACTGAATAATTATGTAAAAAATGTTGATGGACTAGAACAGCTAAAAAGTAATTCAAAATGAAAAGGTTCTGAAAATTGAGTTCAGTGGAACATTTCCGGCTGGCTTAGAGATACCATGATGACCGCCGTCAATGTACATAGTCTTTCACCGCGAGTTACTAAACACCCCTAGGACTGCATTTTAAGCATTTTTCTAAAGGATAGCATAAAAGTTTTAATTGTTATCTGAACACCATCCTACAATAAACTGCTAACAAGATAGAGGACACAAAAAACAATACGGGCTGTTGATGTCATGCAGCTAGTTGTACACATGAATTACGTACCATCTCTGGTATAATTTAAAAAGTAAATTTAAAAACAAGCGGTTAGACTATTTTTATTGATAAACTTAGAACAGCTTTTTTGGGACAACTTTAAACTGTGCAGATGTCCGTTTATTTGACTATAAAAATGTTTCAATGGTTTATCAATGACCATTTAAGGATTATAGCAATCTTTATCTGCTACTTCCTGACTGACCACTCACTAATTCACGTACTCAATCACTAACTAACTGACCACTCACTTACTACTCATAGTTTACTGAATATCTGACTCATAACACATTCACTTTTTCGTTGACTGGCGGATAGACTTAAAATCTACTCACTCGTTCAGTTACTCACCTGTATTTCCGGATCATCTAAGATATCTTCTTTAAGAAGTCCAGACAACAGACCGTTTGTTAAACCATATATAACGTTAGCAGCTACTGTACAGTCCACGTTGTTAATGTTAAATGGCATATCTATTCCTTTGTAATACAAAGTTCTTACTTCGTCTGTGTCCTGGATCTAAAAAAAATATGTACAATGTACTGTCCATTGTGCTATTTGAGGGACGTCTCCGACAAAAGGTACGGATAGCTGAATGTAAAATATTTAGTAATACTAGAGTAGTCAGAACAACCAAGACTACATCACAACTACGTTTACGTAATAAGAAATCAAAGTACTGGAAATACTAAATGATTATAGTCACTCTATTGCTTCAACCTTAAACTTAGAATTAATACATGCAAAGGTTTTTTTTAACATTTTTCCTAAGAGTAAAATTCCTGTCATCATAGGTTTAATAATAATTTATTTTACCCATGTTGGAACAAGAGCTATGTCTTCGCCATTAGATGCCGATTGTTCTAGGAATCCTCTTATATAGAAGTAAGTTCTAGGGTCGATGGTATTAATTCTTTGGTCTTTAGACATAGGTCGGTAAGCATATTTCTTTAGAGCGTCCAGTATTGAAGTGATGTTGGAGTTTTCTTTTTTCCACAAGGCATATGATTCTGGGAACTCATCTGACATTTCTTTCAGTATAGTTCCTAATCCCAAATTTACAAAGGTGTCATCGAAATCCGCCGGTATTACAAAGGAATGACGAAACATTTCCCTGAAGTTCAGATAAACTGTTCATAAGCATTATGATAAAATAATTATGAAAATCATAAAAAGCAGACTTGAAATAAATATTGAGTAATTTTCCTTATAGTTAAAATAAAACATGTCTATTTCAAGGTAACGGTTGTAAAATGCTCACCAAGAGACGTAAACCTTTTCACCTTTGATTGCATGGAGAAAACAAACTTAAGATTATGGTTTCATTCAAATATCTTCATATTTAATCACGTTTGTTAAGCGTTGTTTGTAATTAAGTTCACAAAAATATGCGAAAAAAACCATTAGATATATGTAGAACGGTCAATCATGTAATAATCATGAATATGCTCTAGAATAAGAAACACATGCATTACAAAAATGTTTGCATTAAAACACAGTGAGGAGCATCTAGAAAAAGGATGATTGGTTGAATAACGTTTTACTTCGCTTGAGCAACTTCCCGCTATTTGAGACCATTTGATTAGTCTAATGGATTAAATCACTAATTCATGTGATGCGCGAGTTGTGCCTTATCTGCTTAGTACTAGTGTACACATAGAAGGACTTGGACAAGGAAAACATCTTTCTCATTTACGGTCGACCGAGTTCAAACCCGTAATTTTAGGTCGCTTTGGGTTTGATTGGAAAAAAGAAAGGGTGTACCAAAACCTTCATTAGTTTCATCAATAGACTTTTGTAAGATAAGAATTACCAACCTTTCGCTGATTAGAGTTTTTGTGACATTGGCTAGTTCTCCCAGGCCTAAGTTCTGAAGTAATTTATAGATTTTATCCCAGTTAACACCATATGTTAAATCAAACAAGTCCAGCAAGTTTTGAGGTGTACTTTGCCATGCGTACAATGTCCTGTTGTAGACCTGTGGCCAGAATGTCATTAATGAGTTAGCGTAATTCTTATTCTTGTCGTGGTACAAATTGATCGCTTCCACGGCTGACTTTATTTGTGATTCTGATGGCTTTGGCGCATTACCAAATCTAAAACATTCAAAACATTTTATTCCAATTTACCAACTGTTTAAAAACATTTCAATCCCCTTTTATATAAGTGAGCGATTGATTGAATTTGTTCCCAAATCTGGGCGTTTAAGCAAAATAATCGACTCTAAAAGGAATTTTAAAGGTATTGGTTTTGACAAGAAAATGTTTCATCTATATCAAACGTGGTAAAAAAGAATTCATAATGCTTTATAAATTGGACGTTTCAACTCTGTTATTAAAATTGCTCCATTACGATAAATATATCGCATACACTGAAAAGAAGCGATTTCCATTGTTCAAGAAAATGGCTGATTTCTTAAAAGGAATCTTGTTAGTAAGTCATCCACAAAAACATACGTCATGAGTTTTTTTTATAAAGATCGTAACATCACCTGTATGCTTCTAACAGTCCTATAGTAATCCATGCAGTGGCAAACATATTGTTGTCAAAAATACCAAACTCCCGCCTCAAGTTATACATTTCGTAGTCTCCATGGAAATATAACTTGACATCACTTTCATATAATCCTTTCTCTTTGTGCCAGAAAAATGGCGGGCGTGATTCCGTTTCTCGTTTTACTTGGGCTTGTTGTATCCTCAGTGACAGATTCCCGATAGTTGCACCGAAGTCTGAGGTCACAGATGGCCATAACAAGGAAATAAAAAACACAACCAGAATCATGATGATAACTGACCTAATGTAACCTCTCAAAATGGCCACGAGCTGAATGAGGTCAGATTTCAGTGACAAAGATAAGATTTAACATCAGGTGAATTTGAGGTGTCAAAATTTAAATATTAGAACTCACTTCTAAGATATTATCAATAATAGGAATTGTTAATGTAATCATGTAATAGTTATTATTGTTCTACTGGATTTTTAGAATAATTAAATGCAGCGATTAAAAGAGGAGTTGTCAGTTATATCTCTCATGTTCACGTGTTTAGCATGTCAAGCTTATAAAAGATTAATCAGATTTTAAACCAATGACCGTATATAACTTGTTATTCGTGTTCAAGATAATATTATATAATACTTGAGAAAGCCCATCTGTAGGTTATTACTTAAGATGAACTATACGACATTGGTGTTCATTATATTTTGAATTTATATGCAAATTTTACCATTCTGATATGTTTCAAAACTGGTGTTACATAAAATAGTAATTGAAACAGAAGAATCAAATCAAGCAATTGAAAAACACGTGCGACACGCATACAAGTTGACCACAGACAAGAAGAAGACAAATGCTTGTGGGCCACCTGGTTGACTTGAGACTGACAATGAACCGGAATAAATGGGAAATGATAATATACAACATTAAACACGTGTTCGGAATAGTTACCTATTTTCATTTAAAATATCCGTATTTTGTTACAAAATTTAATCAAATTTTTTTTTCTGTTTAAGAATTTACACCATTTTTAATCCGAGGCATCAGAGTTCGTATGACAGCTCATACGAACAGCTTCTCAATATTGCCAATGTTCCCTCTCTTCACATCAGAAGAGTGAGAACAATGGCAATCGAAACATTTAAAATACTACATAAATTAGCTCCTCTTTGTCTTCATGATTTGGTTCAGTTTAAAAATAGTAATTACAGCTTCAGATATTCTAATATTGTAGATTTACCTCGTGTAAGAACAACAAAATTTGGTAAACAGTCATTCAGGTATAGTGCAGCAACTCTTTGGAACGACCTACCCGAACATATCAGATCACAGGGAAATTTTAATCAATTTAAAAATCTTTCACAGTCTTGGAATGGTAAAATTTGTAATTGTACAGCATGTTCTTTTAATTAAAGTGGCTGATATTGTCTGGTATGTCTTTTACCATATGTTTTACCATATGTTTTTTCTTTTTATTGTGCTTGTAAACCTGTTTTTAGTGCCTTTGCTTATTATGCTAAACTGCTTTTAGTGTCTTTGCTTATTATGCTAATCTGCTTTTAGTGCTAAGTTTCAGTATTTTTATTCTCATTACTTCATGTTTTATTTGCCATGTGTGTTTTTATGCCTGATGTATCTTTTTATCTCTGATGTATGTTTATGTCTGATGTATGTTTTTCAAGTTATGCCAGTTGTATGTTTTTATGCCTGTGTTTTTATTTGTATTTGCATGTGTCGGTCAAAAGCTCTCTAGAGCTTGTGTTGTTTGTATTTATATTATATACCGACTTTAAATAAAACTTATCTTATCTTAGAGTCGTCTAAAGTTGTGATTTTAACTTAAGTTTTGTTACTTAGCAGTGCTGCTAGTCTATGGGTGCATGATGGAATAAAAAAATTGTCATCCAAAAGTACCTTTCACACACATTGGGTACAATTATAATTTGATAGAGCAGTTTCCGTCGATATTCTGGAAAGTTTAAAATCGGACACGTCGGAAAACCAGAACGTTTTTATCTTGTCTCATTCTGCCGGGTTTCGTTTTCTTTCTTCTTCAGATTGTTGTCTTTGGTTGCATTGGCTTTTGTCAAGTACAAATAAATAAGTGTCTATTTTGACTCTAGCAATGCCATCTAGTCCGGAACTAACCATGATTTGGAAGAATGTGTCACGGGATGGCTCATGATGCATTTTTTTCTAAAAAGAAATGTGCATTATCAGTAGGCGACAAAACATAAAATGGTGTACATATATATCTAGACCTGAAATACATGGCTCCGAACGGCTTTTTTTTTTTTTTATAATACTGATGTTGCCGTATGGACTGGCTATTTTATATGCAAGACCAATGGATTAGTTTCGGGCTTTTGGGCTAACTATAGATAGCTTGGTAGTCTTAAAATCGGGAGTAATTAAAATAATTCAAGAAGTATATTTTGAGTTGAGGGATTTCCATGAACGAGAAAAAGTAAAGCCATTAAAATTTTTCTTGGTAGTAGTACTTATAGATCAAACAATCTCAGTTATGATTATAAGCAGTATTTTGTGTTCTTTTTAATTCGATTTAGTTATAACGCATCTTTTTTACCCATCCACGTGGTCCATTTAAAATTCTTACGCTAATCATGACGACGAGGTGGAAAGTTTTCTCTAATTTCAGTTCCAGTATCATCGTGTGCCTTTGGGTTTTCTTTTTTCCTTGCTCTACTAATTTTTTTTCTAGTTATGGCCCCCGTTTGAGTTTTTGTGAATTTCTCATTTCATTGTCACTGTTTTGATGCAGTTGATATATCGACAGTCTTGACATAGAATTAGTTTGTAACCCTAACACACGTTATGTCTTAATTTGGGCTGTGCGTATTCTGTCAGAATAATTTTCTGTATCATAAAGCCGGTATTTCCCTTTACCAGGGATTAATATAGTCCATTTTAAATACCTTATATTGGTATTTTTCCCCTAAGGAAATCCTACACCCCCTCAAATTACCAAGAAATTTCTCTGATATTACGAAAAAATTCCCCAACTGTTTATGTTGCCGTGTTTGTGACAGTAAATTTTCCAAAATTTTTACAGAAAATGCCATTAAATTTAATTTATTTTGGTATCTTTCACTTCCTAGAGTTTAGTCTTAACAGGAAATAGCTATGATTATCTGCAATTACGATGAATTATTTCTGTAGAAAGGAAATTATTGCCGTTACGGGGATTTTAAATGTCAAAAATGGTGATGTTCACAGCAATTGGTTTGTTTTTTAACATGTAAAATCCTGGTTGCAGCAACAATTTCCTTTCTACAGAAATATTTTATAGTAATCTTGGATAGGCACAGTAGTTTTTAGTTACTAGATACAAAAAAAGTAAGTGAAAAATACTGAACTAAATTCAAGTTTATTTGATTTTCTATAAAAATTTTGCATAATTCAGTGTCACAAACACATTGACACAAACAGTAAGCCATAGAAATATCTGTTTGGAAAATCAAGGAAATTCTTTTTTATTACGAGATTAAAATTTTCAGATTTTCTCTTATAAGTTTCATACTTTATGTGGAGTATCCATTTCAACTGTAGATAAATTTAGCTTGTAAAATGTTTTAGTTTTATATCAACATAATCCACATGGTGTCTGCTAATTTATTTATTGTTTTTCATTTACAATGTACTAAGTTATGGGCAATAATCTTAATATTTGTATGAGTATTTCATCATAGTTTTGCACAATTTTCAAAAAGTTTGCGTGTAAAATAAATAATAGTGGCACAGTATATTTGTTTTAAAAAAATCAAAGAAGGGTTGAAGCAATTGTTCTATGTTTAAAACTTAAAATAGCAGTAGATCAATGTCATTTGAAGATGGATATGAAAATAAATGTTTTCTTTTAATGATCTTGTTATGTTCTTCATATTATTTATTTTTATTTTATTTTTTTGAAATATATTGGGGGCCTGGAGCATACTTCTCTATCCCCATTACCTTGTTCCCACATTGGCTGTTACCCTGATCACCCAATTTTTCCCCATAGCAAAATGGTAGTTTCCCCAAACATTTAGATACAAATAAATCCCTGAATACCAACTGATTTTGCTTAAGACTGAAAATTTTTGGTGTATAGAGAAGTTACTAACCTACATGTAGATTGATAGGTGAATGAGTGGTCTTTAAAAATATTTATATTTTACATTTCAAGATTTCATTGCCTTATCAATTTCTTCAGTGTTGATGTTTACTCACCTCTTTTTTTCATTTTTTAACACGACCACGTGACCTAGAAAAACTCCCATTCAAATATTTTGATCATGTTTATTGTTTCTGTACTATGTAGGTACAATAAATAATATGCCCTTTAAAAGAGAAGCATCTCTTATTTACTTCAAGATTTTTTACCTTGATTAAAAGTTATGAAGAGTCATATGAAAATATACAAATATATACACATATACTAGTATTTGTTTCTTTTTAGATTGTTCATTGGATAAAAGATGGGAAAGTCAAGTAAGGACAAGAGGGATGTTTACTACAGACTTGCTAAAGAAGAAGGATGGAGAGCCAGGAGTGCCTTTAAACTATTACAAATTAATGAAGATTTTAATTTATTTAATGGTATTATACATGTGTTAACAATTAATGAAAACAATAGTCCTGGGTATAGAATATCAGAATCAGAATTTTCAGTAAAGTCTTTCAGTCTTGTATTTCATCCATCAATTAGTGTATGTCGTGTCTGTCCATCAGCCGTTGGGTGTGAGTTACATGTAGTTCAGTTTAGATTTTTGATTTACTTAGGGTTGAGTTTAAACAGGATATCGTTTAATTTGGATTCTGTTTAGCAGGTTCTTTGTTAACTTGGCAGGAATTTGGTTTACATGAGTTTTAATTTCAATTCAGATTAGACAGGGTTTTTTGTTTACTTTGGGTTTAGTTTAGATATGTTCTTTGTTAACTTGTTTACTTGGCAGAGTTTTTGTTTACACAAGTTTCGGGTTTAGTTTAGACAGGGTTTTTTGTTTACTTTGGGTTTAGTTTAGATATGTTCTTTGTTAACTTGTTTACTTGGCAGAGTTTTTGTTTACACGAGTTTTGGGTTTAGTTTAGACAGGGTTTTTTTTGTTTACTTTGGATTTAGCTTAGATAGGTTATTTGTTAACTAGTTTACTTGGCAAAGTTTTTGTTTACACAAAAGGTTTTTGGTTTACTTGTAGTTCAGTTAGATATGGATTTGTTTCCTTTAGTTAAGATGCATGTGTGGTTTATTTAAGGTTCTCGGATAACTGTACTCAGAATTCAGATTAGACATGGTTTTTGGTTTACCTTGGTATAGTTTAGACTCGGGGCTTTCTCTTGTCCACTCATCCTGATGAGTAGATTTTGTATTTGTATGAGTGATGTGTCTACTTTTATAGATCCTAATGTAAAAAGATATGTAGCTTGCTTATTTGATTAAGGTTGGTGGTTTTGTCAGTTTGTCTGTATTCTATTTAAGAACTGACTCAATATAAGTGGGATAATCTTGACTGGGGTATTAAAAAACACTAGTCATCAACCCTCACTTCCAAGCACCCTTAAATGTGCAATTGCAGAAAGCTGAGCAACAACTACTATTAATGGTCAGGGGTAACTTCAAGAACTTAATGGAAATCAAGTGATATTTCTTGCATATTTTAGAAGCCCTTTACAAAGAATATCTGCTACTGTGTAGTATTTTAAAATTATAACAGGTATTTCATAGAACAAGATTGAAGTCATGGTGTAATTAGATAATCTTGATCTTTCAGGAGTGACAAAAGTGGTTGATTTATGTGCAGCACCAGGTAGTTGGAGTCAAGTCTTGTCCAAAAAACTAAGGTAATAAACCTTGATAGCTTTCATTTGATCATTTAAGAATTTAATTGATGATATAGAATATAAATTGTCACAGAAACTAGATTTTTATACAAAAGTTATTTATAAAAACTTAAATTACGTTTGTCCTTGAACTTGAAGGCCAAAGTAGTAAAAAGTTTTATGTGGTTACCGGTAAATTAAAAACAACAATACAGATTTCCAATGTTGCAAAAAATAATAAAAATTTCTTTTATTAAGACACAGGTTAAGCCAAAAATACTGCAATTATTTATACAATCAGAATTCTATAAATGTTTATATATATATATATATATTTTCTATGAATGTTATTTTAGAGAGGAGGGTTTAAATAAAGATGAAGTAAAGATAGTAGCAGTTGACCTACAAGCCATGGCTCCCATACCTGGTGTTATACAAATACAAGGGGACATAACAAAGGTAGTACATATACCAGAAATCAAATAAGTCATAGGTTTTATAATTATTGTAACATAAAGTTTTCCCTTGATGTGATACCATACATTTGTCTTAAAAACCATATGATAATTTTAATACATAAAAACTCCTGCTTTAAAGCTCTTAACATTGTTAAACAACAACTCTGTCTTCTTTTAATTAATCTATAAATCATCAATACATTCATGTGTCTGCTGTCCATTATGAAGTCCACTAAGATTGTTGATGGAGTCAGCGTGATAATTTACTTCACAACACAGTTGGAAGAGATTTCGTGAAATGAGAAGCGTGTCTGTGCTAGTGAACTTGTCACAGAATGTATTTTAAAAAACTCATTAATCATCATTACATTAATGTGTCTTCTGTCTATTATCTAATCCACTAAGATTGTTGATAGAGTTGGTATGATAATTTACATTACTATAACAGTATTACAACATAAAATGTTGTATGTTTCAGACATCAACAGCACATGAAATAATTGGACATTTTGAAGGAGAGCAGGCAGACTTAGTTGTGTGTGATGGGGCACCCGATGGTAAATAATTATTCATGAATCATCATGAAGTGCAATGAAAATTCGAATCATTTCATGAAAAAAAGGTCCTCAAGATCCAAAAACAATAAAAATGTAATTCCAGAAACAGTGACATCAGTTTTTCTTTATATAATACCTGTTTAGCCTGGTAAATCAAGTCATTTCACATGACCAAATTTTTTATTGTGGCTAAAGGATCAAATGTACATGTATGAATCTGAATACTTTAGGTATCTAACATTTACATCGGATCAAAAAGATTTTCAATGAAAAAAAAAAAAAAAAAAAAAAAAAATTAGCAACCTTCTCTTGTGAAATGGGTCATATCTACAGTTATTTATACATTTTAAAATTTAATATTACATTTACACACCATTTTTAATACCAGTTTAAGCTCAGTTGTTGTAGTTAGCTGAGCTTAAGGCATGGTCAAGTGTGCTTGCTTATGTACATCTATTGACCCTGTGTAAACTTTAATCTACTTTGAAACCATTGAGTAAGTTGGATTTATATATGGAAGGTCCAGACTTCAGTTTGTAAAACCAATCCAGTTTGACACCTAAGATGGCTGCTATTAGAAATAGTTAAAAAAAATCCATTGTGGATGCAATTTTCAACTGATTTTGTTCAAAAAAGAAATATAGAAAGTGGATGACTTTACATTTAACATAATTATATGTAAGAAGGTTTATCTTTAATCATGATAGGCATCTTGAGGTAGGTGAATGGTTTTGGCCCTACTTCATATTAGGTATCTAAAATATCAAAACATAGTCTTGAATTTTGATATTGCAGTAAATATCATATCATAAAGTAGGTTTTTTATTTCAGGCCTACCTTATATAATTGATATCAATAAGTATCAAACACCGTCCAGCTTTAAATTATAATACATATCATAAAGTATATGTTCTTTCAATTCTAATTGTTATCTGATATAAAAAAGTATCAAGTCTTAAAACTTGACTTTGTTGAGATAGATTTATATTTTTAGCTCTATCAGATATATGAGCTTAACTTCTGTCTTTATACTGGTAGTGAATATATAAGTGCAAAACATTGAGACAAAATATTTTAACCATGTATATACTACTTAAATTCCAAGTTAGTTATCTCCTGATATATTTCAAGGTAACATTTATTTTGTCTGGTAGGAGTGAAGTGGAATAATGTGTTTATTTCCCAGTCAACATTCTTTTACTGATATTGAGATTATCAGTCAAGGTATAACAGAAACAACCATAGTGTTCAGAGGAAAACATTGTCATTTGGCAAGTGAACTGACAAAATTGTTCACAACAGGATCTGTCCTAATTGGTAATTGAACCTTTGAAACATACTGAAATTTACAATTTTTAGAGGTCCAGCTGTCATTTTCCCATAAGATGATGTCATGATGCCATTTTCCTTTTAAGGTAAAACCATGTGATTTTGTTTCAATTAATATGACTTCACGCACTGTCACATGGTTATGGTATATATACATACATATATATATATATATATATATATATATATATATATATATATATATATATATCACATATATGAAACCCTATCTCACATGAGAACGACAATGATTTTATTGGACATGTTTATAATTTCAGTGACAGGACTACATGATATAGATGAATATATACAGGCACAGTTGTTACTAGCTGTAAGTTAAAATTTATTTTTATGTTGACACATTTTGTAATAAAATTATTTGTTTATGCAGAAGAAATTTCTGAAATTGTGAACAGTGAACATATTTCGATTTCACCAATGTAATATTCCCATTGTTGACTGATGCAACAAAACTTGTGTGTTTGTGCTGACTGTAGAATATGTGTGAATTGATTAATAAAAAAAAGATAAAATAGCATAAAATTTAAAAATTACTTGATATCATATTTATAGCCTAGTCAAGATAACTCTAAATTTACTATGTCTTAATGAAGTCATTAATTTGTTTCATATCAGAACTCATTAGTAATGCATATTGGTATATCTTACACTTACATGATTTTATGGGTTATATGTTTGTTATTTATTATTTTCAGGCTTTAAATATCACTACTCATGTTCTTAAACAAGGAGGTACATTTGTAGCCAAAGTAAGTACAATATTTGTAATCGTGAAATAGAAATTTCAATTCTGTCTGTCTAAATCCTGAATTAACCAATCACCTGTCTAATCTGATTATTTTTGACATGCCATGCACTTAGTTAACATGTTGTAAATTACAAAATTTAAATGAGCAACCTTTCTTACTGAAATGAAATTTAAACTCCAAGGAGATGTTTTTTATTTATATAGTTTGCACTGTATGTAGCATGTATTTACCAGTACCATTCAGATTTCTTCCTGGTCTTACTATGCCCACAAAAACTAGGTCACAGTAACCTTAAGAGTCAAAACCTTAAAAGTGCCCTTTCTAGAGACTGCTGACTAAAGAGATTAACTATAAAGTGGTATTTGTATTTGTTTGCTGATGGTTTCCAAGCTTTTATAAGTTTATTTTTGTGAAATTTTGTTGGAAAAAAGGTTATTCCTTCCAAGAAATTTGTAAAATGGCTTCAAATTTTATTCATTTATTTATTTGTTTGTTTGTTTGTTTTTTATATATTAAATACTAGTATATGAAGGGATGACATTGGCTATAAGTTTTAACAACTTTTAATATTACCATAATAAGATGGGAGCATTGTCAGTCTCATTGTCATTACTTAGTTAATTACCTTTGTGCTTTTGCTTACTCTGTTTCAGGAGATTTTGATGATATTACAATTGAGATTTTGATATTTTAAAATTTTACAGATATTTAGAGGAAAAGATGTATCACTATTATATTCACAACTCAAAGTATTTTTTCCACTAGTGACAATATTTAAACCTAGAAGTAGCAGAAATTCCAGCATAGGTAAGAATATGAATATGAATTAACAGAGAAAGAGAGAGAGAAAGAGAGAGGGTTGTATGAAAAGCTACATTGTAATGTTATATGATTTAAACTATTTTTCTTTGTATGGATATTTCTCCTGTCTGATCTCCTCACCTCACCTGCAGACCTATCATATATGTTAATCTTTTATAAATACATACATATCTGGAATAAGTAATCTTCTCTAGAATTTGTGGTAAATAAGCAAACTTTACTGTTGTAACATCAAGATTGTTATATAATGTTGAGAATGAGACCTGGTAGTTAAAAGTACATTTTATTTAATTACAAGAAGATTGACACCAGACTTAATATTCCCTTACATTTAGCATCAACATTTAAATTAAAAATGATATAAGCCCTTGTCATAGACCAAATTCCCGACATAGTGCAAAAATTCGAAAAAACAAACAGTTTAAGTGTTATCAAACCGGGTTCAAATACACTAAGAAAATAATCGGTGACTGCAAGACAAAGACTATAATTTATCTTATCTCTTGCTCAAAATGTCACAAACAATACTTTGGCCAAAGTAAAAGACCATTCCAAGAACGGATGTACGAACACGCTCACTACATTGTAAAAAATTTAGCTGAACCAACAGGTAAATGCTTTAACCAAAGTGACCCTAGTCTCCAAAATGCAATCTTCAAGATCATACAGGTATTAACAAGTGACCCAGAAGATAGTCTCCCAAACAGCGAGGACTACTGGATCCTCAAATTAAAAACACTCAAACCTAAGGGAATGAATGACAGCCTCTCAGCAAGGCAGCAACACTATATATATATATATATATATATATATATATATATATATATATATATATATATATATATATATATATATATATATATATATTTAAGTTTATTTTACTTCATCAACATTTAAACCTTAGTACTCCTTTACTGGCAAACAGTTAAAGTTCAACAAGCTCCACTTCTTTATATTATTGGTTTCAAAATAATTATTTAAAAATCTAAAGTTTGATATCATCTTTTTTTTCGTCAATGGAACACATTATGAATTGTCAGCTTAGTGTATACAAGCATTTATACCTGTATAACTAATAAATGTAGTGAGAGTAGGTGGTAGAATGATTGTATCACTCACATGTAGGAGATCATGGTCTAAATACCTGCCTGGTCAAGCTATAGTTGGGCTTTTAGAAACACTCTGCATGTAGAAACAAATCCATTCAACTTTAAACCATGTTATATATCAGAGGGTGCTTGACACAACACTGCTTTTTTGTCACTAAATACAGTTAAAAGCTACACTATTACACCATCTATCTCTACATAAAGACCACCTGTCAGTTAAGACTACTGTTTAAAAATTGCAACCAGAAATAACTTTTTTTTTCATTAAGAACAACTGTCTATACATGTAAGTCTTAACATCTTACGTACCATGTGTTGACTTTATGTATATATGCAGGTTTTACCATATTTCTCATGTTTCTTATGGCACAGAAATGTTGTTAATTCTTGTCAAAAATGACTTATTTTAAACATAATTGTTTTCCTTAATTTTGTAGAAGCATTTGTTGTTTGTCAGAATTATTCACCACCTCCAGGGTATGTCCCAAATATGTCTAACCCATTACTAGATCATCATTATGGTGAGTATTTGTCTTTTACTTACTGTATAGGATTGAGACTATATTCAGGTGACACAATATTATGTTTATTATGACACACAGGTACTCATCCAAATGTATCATCAATACTTGAATAAGTTAGTCTTTCAAAGAAATGTTACAAAATTCATTTAAATGTAAAAAAAAAAACACCTAAAATGTAATTGATTTAAAAAAAACTTCCAACTTTGAAGGCACAAATTCTTTCTCCTATAACTCAGTTATGTTCAAGGTCATTCATTTTTTAACACTTCCAGTGTGTAGTGTAAATGACATACATGTACTGAACATAAAAATTACAGAAATTAAGGTGGGAATAAAATTGATATTGAAACTTTTTTATAGTTTGTTTTAAAATACATGTATATATGATTGATCTATCTATAAATCAAATTTAATCATTGATATACTTGTATTGTCTCACTCTTAATACAAAATAAATAGAACTTATGTACATGTATACCAGCAAACATATTTCTATTTAATATGGTAGAAATATTTGCTGGAATAAATCAGTTGGTGTGGTAACCATGGTAACAATATTATCATTATAAATCTATTCTGTTTATCAATGATGATAAATTGACCATGGTGGCCATGTGGTTAAGACATAAACCTTCAAAATCCAAGGATATACTGCTGTTGTAGTAGAGTGGAGTAATGGTGTTTTATGCACCAGTCAAGATTCTTTCACTTATTTTGAGGTGGTCGGTTCTGGGATGATGGAGGAAATCGGAGTGCCCAGGGAACCTCTGGCAAGGTAATTAACACATTTTCTCATACTAGGATCTGTCCTGGTTTGGATTCGAACCCAGTCAGTGAGAGGCCCTGTGATTTGTAAGTGCACGCTTTAGACCACTCCTGTTGTAGTGACCCCTGATGGTAGGCCTTTACTGGTTGGCTTTGTACCAGTATAATAGATTGAGTAGTCTACAGTGCTTATTTCAGATATGTGTACTAACACTAAAAATTGCCGTAAATACAAGTACAGAACAGATTGATACACTCACACAAACACACACCACATGAACTTGTGTTTTGATTTATCCTTGTGATTAATGAAATTATAATGCCTCAAAAGTTTATTCCTCACTAGTAGAACCAAGAGTAACAAATAACACCTTAACTTCAGTACTGTTTAAAATTATATAATCTTTTTTTATACTAGTTTGTCATGTTTGTGTTGCATTTATTATTGCCTTATACATGAAGCCATGAGAATCCAATGAACTGAGGAGATTCTAGTGTGGGAACATATGTTATTTCCCTTGCAGAATGTTCATGATTATTTCAGGGTATTCTGGTTCCCTCTTCCATGTCAAAACTGTCCACTTTGACACCTTGATATAAGTGGAATACACTAGATCAGGTTGGAAGACCATCTCTACTCAATTTTTAAGCTACTTATTGTTTTATTCTATTTAAAATTTAGATTTTTATGATTTTTTTTTCAGATGTAGACTTTAATAACTTAGAAGGTCCTAATAGAATCATTGTACCATTCTTAGCCTGTGGGGACCTTAGTGGCTTTGATTCAGACAGAACATACCCACTTAAGGTAAGTGTACATACAGTAGATTGAGTTGAGTAATGGTGTTTAACATCCCAGTCAAGAATATTTCACTTATATCGAGACGTTGCCAGCTATAGGCAAAAGTGCAGAAATTTTGCCTGTATGTTGCACTGATGGCATTATACAGCAGGGTTCTTTATTGTGCCATGCCTGTCATGGCACGGGACCTTGTTTATTTTAAGTTCCCATCCGAAATAATCATGACTTTCATTTCGTAATACCAAGTGCTTGGCGAAAGAACAGTCACTACCCACTTTCAAGTCTTGGGTGAGACCCTGTCAGGGTTAGAACCCCTGACCTTTCACTTACAGAGTGAACACTCTACCAACTGAGCTACCGCAGTGGCATACATACAGTAGAGATTTGTAACAATCTGTGTATACAAAGGGAGATAACTTCCATTTCCATTAACAATTCTATTTATACTTGAGTAAATTTATGTCTTATAAAAGTGTATTACTGCTAAAGGCCTGTAAGGATAAAATACATTCTAACATCTCACCAATAGCCTGTATGCATAACAGTTTACAAGATTTTGATATTTAGTGGTAACAATTTGACACTGTATCTGACTTCAAAACATTGTTGCTTTTCCTTTTCAGTTAAAGACAGGGGAAGATTATGTGTACCATCCACCCACTCAAGGTCCAATTAATCCACCATATCAGACAGCTTGTGAATTAAAACGCTCTGATAGACTATCTAAACCTTTACAACAAGGTCATTTAGAAAAAGTGAAAAATGTGAATGAGCAAGGAGACTGTACAGAACTGTCAATTTTGACATCACAAATACAAATTGAGGGTCATAAAGAATGTGCTTTGGGGAATACTTCTGAATTAGAAATTGCTGAAAATAAAGATTGCAATCTTGGGAATACTTCATGATAAAATAAAATAAAAGGAAATGAAATCACATTATTTTTAAGTTTGTTTCAATGGTCAAATATTCACATTAAATGGAGGCCATCCAACCTGAACTAAACCCAAATCAGCCTGTGCAAACAGATAAAGATGTGAAAATAATAATAAACCCTGGAAAAAGTTTGATGAACTGTAAACATCTCATAGTTAAGACTTTTCAAAGCTCACCAGCTTGTTTTATCTAGTTGTTCACTAGGGAAGATTCAGTAGAGTGAGTGAAAAATTAAAGATTATGTAAGAAGCTTTTCTAATCACCATTCTGTGATAGAGATTATGTCCCATGTTTGCACATCAAATGAAATCACTAAAATGATAAATGAAAATGAATTAATACTTCAAAGTCAGGAATACAAATAACTCTGATTTGACCATGAATATTGATATTAGATTAGTCCTTGATGTTAACATTACTTTCACAAAGCCTTACACCAAATAAAAAGTCTTTTGTCATAGTGATTCAATACTTTGACTGATACAGCCATTAGTAAAACATACTATAATAAAAGTAAACCCAGCTTTGCCAGTGATAAATGCCAGATAATACACCTGTATGACTGTTTTCAATCCGTTAAAACTTATAATTATTATGTTCTCTAAACTTTTCTTTCTTTTTTTCTTACAAAATAGTCATGTTTTATCTCATTTTATAGTCTTACAATAAATAATTGCCATCATCAGCTGAACACACAGTCTATAGTCATAACAGGAGGGAGGGAAAACCTGAAAAACACATCCTCACTGAGTGTCCTGGATGAGGATCGAACCCGGCCTTCCGGATGATAAACGTGCATTTAACCACGAGGCTTTAAATGTCTGGCAGTAAATCGCTCTGTTACAACTATTATATATATACCATGACTAGCTCAGTCCCGCTATATAATTATCTGGTCTTGGTAGCTAAATGGTCTAAAGTGAACAGTAACAGGTGACAGCGTCGCCCATCGTCTAGTTCAGTATCCTCGGGTAGATAGTATTTAAAAAGTTTGTCAGTTATTTTGGGAAGGTCTTTGAAGGGTTTTATCTCCATCTTGATTTCAAAATTTAAAACCTGGTTTTCTAGTATTCATTTTTTTTCCATTTATGATAATCTTGTGATAAGTATCAATTATAACTACATTATATATTACATAAGATTTTAACTCGGGACAAATATATTTTACTACATTCTTTTATCAGTGGAAATGTGTCATCACAAGCCCCGAATTGAGTCAACACAAAAAACCAAAGGAACATTTAGATATTCTTATATGTAACCCGACTGAAATGATATGTAATCCAAATTTCATGGGTTAATTATAAATGGGGTTTTGTTTTTTTAATTGCTTTTAAATTTAATTTTGATATGACATAATGAATAATAATAACATAATAAAAGATTATTGCTCATGGTTAAAGCAATGCCAAATGCTAAACCCAACAATAACCAGACAAAACGTTTCCAATTTAAAACAGGGTCATGATTATATATATGTAACGGGAGGGAGAAAAAATGCAGGGTTGGACCGGGGATCGAACCCGGGACTTCCCGCACTATAGGCGAGTGCTCTACCACTGAGCTACCCAGACTACATTCCTCCCCTGTTATTCTTGAGTTTCCCATGATCCTATGGGAAATCTCACCCCAAATTCCCTCGGATGGACTTTATAAGGCCGAATATATTGTAACAAGTCCAACTTAGCCCGCTTTGATAAACATTTTATTGATTTGAACATTACATGTACAACATTGTTCCAATCAGTCAGTCCATCACTTCTGAGGGCCACACTGGCCACCAAACTGTAACAGGACCGGGGATCGAACCCGGGACCTCCCGCACTATAAGCGAGTGCTCTACCACTGTAGATATATATCCAGTGGATTTTGGGGTTTTTTTGCCAATTGAAGTTACCAATAGCATTTTCTATAGAAAAGGGAGATAACTCTGTATTGTGATCCTAAATTTTACACAAAAATTTTCAAAAACTTAAAATTTTTCTCTGATACTGTATGAAAAATAACCTAGAAATTAGATGGAAATATATACATAGACTAAAAATAGATAATTTAAGACAATTTAGAATGTAATATGTAAATAGAATGTAAAAAAATTAAATTATTTTGTTGAAAAAATGTATGCAAAACTCTGTTTAAGGGCATGTTGATGAGATGGAAAAAAGATTCATTCACCTCAAATATATTTTGTTATACACAAAAATGATAAAATAAGTATATCTCAGGTTAAAAACATTACTTTTCTATACTTCTACTTCATTATTTTCAGAATTCTGTTATTAATTCCTCATCACTATAGAAACATTAGATTGAGAAAGACTGACTGAATGAAAGTGAGCCAATGATTTCACTTTAAATGAAATCAGAAATGTTGAATATACATATGGAATCAATTACGATTGATTAATTCCAGGGTCTTTGCTTTACTTTTTGTTAAAATAGCAAAAAAATATGATAATTGGACAAAAACTCCACCTGTACATGTTATACATGAGTTACTCCTTGTCGATAGAAATCCCCATAAGAAATTAAAGCTTCTCAAAAACTTGTTTCTCCTTGTCAGATTTTAGAAGACTTTTTACTAATACATTTCATGTATTTGAGAGCATATTAGTAACAAAATTTGTTCTGTTGCAATTAGTTTGAGGTCAAAGTGTAGATTGACTAGATTAATGTGTCACAGGGCACATGAATAATATCAAAATATATAGGCGCATGTTACGTATAATAATGTCACATGGATAAATCCCCCAAAACGTGTGCCTGCGACGTGTAACAATGTCATTGGATATATTGCTAAATATCGCAATAAAATAGGCGTCAATAACATCCTTTATGATATCTCCAAAAACCGGCCCCTGTTATGTCTAACAATGTCACTTGACACATTAATACATATCACAATACAACCAGTGTATGTACGTTAAATATGTCACACGGTAAATATTTCTATAAAAAAAACTACCGCCTTTGACGTCATACATAAGCACAACGCAGAACATCTAACATTGTCAGAGGGACCAATTAAACGGGCACCAGTAACTAGGTGATATTGTCGAATTTTTCGGCTTTGTTAAAACGGTTTGAACTCGAGTTAAAGTGTTTTATTATACATGTAGTAGTTGTTACATCATAAGGTAATATTTAAAAGTGAAAAAAGTCTAGATAATTTTATTAAATTGCAGAAAATAAATGGGGCGGGGGTGAAGGCTACCCGTCCCGAAGTACCTGTGGTTACACGGTGTAAGTATTATGAAAATAATAAATAAATAAACCTATTCTGTTTAACCCCATAACTTTACCGTAGCTACGTTTGGGACAACCGAGGCAGTTGCCTTTGTTAAAAAAAATCGCCAATAATGTTACTACCTGTTGGTAATTCACGATGGTTTCATAACGATTCAATGTAAAAATTGAGTCAATAAAGGTTTCGAGTGAATTAGTTCATAATTACTATCTATCTGGGTCGTTTTTTCGTTATTTTAGAAGTTAAAAGCGTTGACAAGTTAATTTTCTAAGTTTCTTTTACTGTTTTCATTGATGGCTGATAGCTGGGCAGCCCCTTCTCCTACGCCTTTTCCTACTATACCTCAACACTGACATCACCAAAATTTATCTAAAAGCAATAAATAGTCTGCACAATTGCCGAAAGGCAAAAATGTAGACTTTAAACTTTATTTACTTCGTCGTTGTTTTCATTGCCATTTTTTGAGTACTTTGTTCTTATACAAGATCCATGATTATTTTGTTTAGAGTAGTTGTAAAATAATGATCTGATCACGCTATGTAGATTTGATTCAACAACACTCATTCCAATAATATTTGATAAATGCAATAAATCAGTCAATGCCATTTATATCTTTTTTTGTCACAACGTTACTTTCTACGAAAGCCCATTGAGCTCACTTTCGTAGAAGAAAAAAATAAAAATAACGCGTTATTACGCGTAACTTTCGCGAATAAACGCGTTAATTTCGCGAAATAACGCGAAACTTTCGCGAATAAACGCGAAACTTTTCGCGAATAAACGCGAAACTTTTCGCGAATAAACGTGTAACCTTCGCGAATTAACGCGTAACTTACTATATAAACAAGATATATCTTAATGTAATTTATTCAATATAGAATGGAAAAACAAAGAGTTAAGTTTGTGAGGTTATATTTTGAACTTGGGTTATCGTTTTTTTCAAACATAACTCGACCGTTTATATATATATAAATGTTCAAGACGATCCTTAGTTTTTTTTATGATAACTATAAGATTATGCGCGCAATTGATTTTTAAAATGATAATGAAGTTTAAAAACACTACCTCTTTCTTACTCATATTAAAGTAATGTACAGGTGTGACCGCAGGAATAACAGTTAATTTCACGCATGCGTAGTAACGGGTTAATTTAGAAGCCTGCCTATGGAGAGAGAGAGAGAGAGAGAGAGAGAGAGAGAGAGAGAGAGAGAGAGAGAGAGAGAAAATTGGATGCGACTTGTTCAAATTGTAAATTTTAAACTTGAAACGAAAGACTCTTTAACATTACCGGATTGTGTCATAGATGGTACTTCAAATACAATTAAACCTCTTTTTCTTTCTTTCTTTCTTTTTTTTTCTTTTTTTTTTTTTTTTTTTTTTTTCGCAAAATTATTAAGTACTTCGATATATGATTGACCTTCTTTGTACATAAAAACATTATTATATTTTTAAGTCGCCACTCTGAATTAGCATCAATGACAATCTAATAAAAGTGCCACACAGAACACAATTAATCTTATGTCAAACATAGCCGAATAGCATCGAGCAGAACACATTTTCTTATAAATCGCTTTTTTCTAAAACTAACTAAGATGTCATAAAAACTATGACTACTAAAATTTTATGATATCAGTTTCCACTGAAAAATATAACAGGATCTGATGTCTACCTATTTTTTTCAAATTCAATATATATATTTATGTTTTATATTTTGTTTATTTGACACGCATTCTTATTTGACAACAACAAAGCATCGGTTTTTGGCAACTAATTATTCTTTTTTACAAAAATTATATAATCTGTTTTTGATATGTCCAAAAGCAAAGTAAATGGTAACGCACCTGTTTGCAAAGTTAAAATAATGGTTACAACTAATTGATGTAAGTTCAATTGGAACTTTACGCATCCGCAATAATGCGTGTAAACTCTACGGTGTTGCACATTTTCTACATACTTTACAAAAAATGTTTGATACTAGTAGTAAACGCATAGCATATATGTTAATTTAACATCAGTGGACATAATATTCAGGACATGGAAATTTCATTGTCACACTTCAGTTAGAATGAGTTATATGCTGTGCACCTGGTCAACTGACATATGTGACCATCGGATCAAATTCATAATAATTAATGCTATAAAGCTTCAGACAGACGGTCAGATGGACGTTAAACGGTAGATGATGGGTACTAGGACAATGTCTATTTGTTCAGTATTTAGCTCATTATAGTTTATTGCTATCTAACCTAATATAATCTAAGCAAAATATAAATGAATATCATTTTTACTTAAAATTTATTTTCATTTATAATGCCTACATTTTCCTTCACCATTTGATCTTAACCGTATTCTGAAGATACCTCTTCTAGAAATACCCAAAAATCATTTTCATTATCCATTGTTCAACTGGTAGTCAACCTACCTTAATGGCTTTTTTATGAAGCAATTCGCGTTTATTCGCGAAAGTTTCGCGTTTATTTGCGAAAGTTTCCCGTTTATGTTGTGAAAATTACGCGTTATAACGCGTTATTTTTATTTTTTTTCTTCTACGAAAGTGAGCTCAATGGGCTTTCGTAACTTTCCCTATGTTTATTGTTGTTTTACAACGATGAATAATCTGACCACATTATCACCACAGGGTATGATAAATTGTATGCTACTGTTCAGGTAACTGCATCAGATCCCTTTATTAGAGATGTTTATCAAGTCAGTCACGGTTAAGTCATGTTGAGTCAAACATCCCACAGTTGGACAACAAACAAATACTAAAAAATGAGAAACCATGAACTGAAGTAGTCTCGGGATGCATTTTTTTTATTAAAAAAAGCGCCATTAGATGAGGAGTGCCTTCGTCGCTTCGGACTGATCCCTAAAAAAACCGCCTCGGTATAATTAAGGATCTATCTACGGTAGTCCATAATTGAAGGCATCCTAACATATAAGTAGAATGAAGGTCAGAAGTAATCGTATTGCGGATGTTTTAAATGTCAATTGGTAACCTGTACAACGTCCCCAGATATTACTACTATCTGTTTGTCTCACATATTAAATATCCTTAAACTTTTAAAAAAATCTTTACTATACACAGACCTTCTGAAAAACCTTAATTTGAGTAATTAAAGTTTTAAAACAATCATGTGAAGAATTTGGGTTTTGCTTTGACATTGAGATCAGTATAGTACCGTAACTTCACATTTGTTTGCTTATATACAGGTCGGTCGGTATATCACATTAAAGGACATTGAGATTTATAACCAATTCTACTGTCTGAAAATTGCAATCTTTTATGATAAGATAATCATATGTCGAACGGATTATGATAATTTCGAGTTTTAAGGCATGTTTAGCTTACGTGTGACTTTAACACCAACGCCGGGAAAGGTCAGGACATTATCATCAAGTCGAGCCAGTTTATTTCTGATCGTTCATTCATGGATATATCCAAGGAAATATTAATCTTTGTTACCGTTCTTTTATATGGAAAGGTGCTGTGTCAACGTAAGTGTATAGTTTAATTTACTGTGTTTGTTTTATTTTTCCCATTTTCCTTGAATTTATTTTTACAAATAAATCGTCCTGTCGTTAATAAAAAGGCAAATTTAAGTGTTATACTGTTATACTATACTGGTATTTTACGAGGTTTTTCCATTGACAAATTTGAACATTTTTGTCATAATAAACAACGATTATTTATTGGCAACCCTGGCTTTATGTGAACATATACTATACCGATATTCAATCTTCCCCATCAGCCCCGAATCACCATTTTATAATGTTGCATGCCTTTGAAAAAAAAAAAAAACCCTAACTTTTTTTGCCAATTTTGGCTTTATGTTAATGTAGACAATGCTATACGATCATAATTGGGGATTGTTGCGTCTTAACAGGAACAAATCTACAATTCTAGTGATTTTAGTTAAAATGACGATCCTGAATAATCTATTTAAGGGCTGATTATTGTTGTGGTTTCACTTTTATTCGATGTGCATAATGCGACACATTACATTGCAATGGTGAAGTGTGACATTATTGGCTTCTCAGTAAAGAGACTTAAACTTGATGAAAGAAATAATCAGTAACACATAGTTTGAATTTTGAACTTCCTACAACGAGCCGTACCTCCTTAAATAGCACTATTTTAAAGCAGAAGGCCAATGGCTGCAACGACTAAATTGTTTATTATCTTAATAAATATAAACTTTTTGTAAAGGAATGTATATTAGAATATTGTAGGTATTGATATGTCAATCATTTTGATATATGGTTTAAGGTCATACTTTCAAAAGTCAAGGTCATAACTGCATAAGAGAACATAAAATGCTAATTATTTTGAAAACTATTAACTTTATGTATAGACATGTGTATAAGAATATTGTAGGTGTTGATATACCAATCGTTTTGATTTATGTTTCAAGGTCACAGGTTCAAAGATTAAAGACATAGCTACATAAGTATTCCAAAATGGTTAGTGATTTGGAAATTATTCATTGTACTACGGTAACTACATGTATATTATGTACATATAAATGAAAAGTGTCTAGATATTTCTGATTAAATATTGTGGCATTTTAAACTTGAGAAAACTTGAAAAGTTTCTATACTTAATATATTGTCCATTTCACTAAATACAAACAATTTTGGACATATTCTCAGGTGAGTGTTAAAGTTAATGAACCTCTTGCTGTGAATACGTCAGTTATGATTCATACAAATCAGTTGTGAGAGAGGTTTTACTATGCACGCTCTTATTTGCAAGTTATTGACATATCAAATAAAACCTTTCTGGTTACTGTAGAACAAATCCAAAAAAAACTACTGTACATAAGAAATCAGGAGTTTGTACAAATGACAATATCATTAAAATGAAATGTATTACAAATTCAGAATGCCCTCAGAATTTGGTTGCAAGAAAAAAAAATGGAATTGTCCCCACACATCAAACATAACACATATCAATGATAATAATAGAAATCATTCAATAGAGGTGGAAAGTTAAAATTTGTTGGTTGAGAAATTTAAAGCATTTCTGGTTTAATTGGGTGTAAACATTTGGACTATGGTGTTCAATCCCCATTTGTATTCATTGTTTAACGTGATTCTTTTGATATTCATGTTAAGAATTTGGTACTGATTATTTGTATTATCAGCCAACAGAACTGTTGAAATGTGGCCATCTAACCCTACATAATATTTTTTCAGAACATTAAGCTGGTTATCTTTTAAGCCACTGGGACAAACTGGTCCATAATACTTTAGATTTTATGCCAGAAATGTAAAAGAATGTCATTTTACCCCAATCAAAATAATTTTGAATATAGCGAGGCATTTCAAAATCAAAATTTCCGAAAAAAGTTATGTAAACTGGAAAAACTCACACCTCACACAAGGTTGTTTCTGAACTAAGGCAGACGTGAACTGACTTTTAGGTTCACTCTTAAGGCCACACGCCATGTAAATAGGCTTGAGAGGTGTTATGTTTATCTCTTTAGTAGAACTCTTTTAATTGAAACGTTCTTTATAACTTGATTATATGAGTTCACTTTCCTGTCTTATTTCAAATGGAATATATTGATTAATCAATATATTATAAAATCAGTCACTAAGACCTTTATTTCAATCGACTTTCAGTAATAAAATGTAGAGGTCATAAATGTATATTTTATCACAGCAGATGTGGTATATTGCAATCAATGAGCGGTCTGCTTTCAGTAATTTTGAGTACTTTGATTCTGATTATTATTCGTCATATTTTTTGGTCTTATTTCTTTTATTCATAAAGATAGCCATAAAGATAACTGTTACAATAATTTTGTTTTTGACTATTTTATTTTGATTTGTAGCAAAAATCTACACCGTTTTATACAAAGCATGTCTGTCTCTAGATATACTCAAATTTTTGATTTTGTTTCTTTTAACATCAAGAAAAAAAGCTCTTTTAAGCATTTGAAAAATGCTCTTCTGATTGATATGTTTACACGAAATAGTTAATATCAAGATTGAAAAACACAGTTACAGATATACTAGAATCTTTTGTTACATATGGCACTACACATATTCCAGTGACACCCAAAGTCGGAATTTTAACAAACAGTGGATTGTCTTTTTACCTTGTTTTGTTATTCATCATTTATAGATATTTTATAATGATCTTCGTTGAATTGGATGTTGCAATGTTGGTATATTAAGGTAAGAAACGAGGTATATTTTATTGTCAGAACAACATTGACATATATGGCGTTTGTTATCTGTTTTAAGTAAACATGATTTGTCAAACCAGAAAAATAATTTCTTCTCTATCATCTAAGGAAACGTAGTTATCTTGAGTGAGGAATTATAAATTTGTTTATCAGCTGTCGTTTTGCGAAGATAAAATACAATCCTTTTAGTTCTGAATTGACGTTGCATCTTTAAATGATTTATACCACACCTGTTGTTTATTTATCTGGGTAGTAATATGACAAGTGTAAATAGTAAATAAGGTATTGGAAACTTTATTTGAAATATCCTTATTCCTTATTGTTTTTCGATGGACAATTTAAATTGATAAAATAGTTTTTTCATTTATAAATGAAAGAAAGAAAAATAAATAAATAATAAATAAATAATAAATAAATAAATAAATAATAATAAATAAATAAATTACACATGTAGAATTAAATTTGAAGAGGACAATATAGCCGTTGCTTATTAAAAACCCGATATCATTTGGGTTTTTTTTGTATAATGTATTTACCAAGTTCAAAACATTACTTGCTTAGTATTAATGGTGGAATAAATGAATAAGTGATTTGTTTTGGGGGAGGGGGATAGGATTTAGCACTTTTGAACCACAAATCTAATACATATATGCGAAGGATTCGTACAAATACGTACAAAGATTTCATCGTCAAAA
>CM056597.1:3751809-3971809 GCA_029721355.1 Tegillarca granosa | reverse complement strand
TTTTCGTCTATTTTCGGGAACCTGAAAGTTCATTTACTTTACAGGATATGCCAAAATAATATACGTTCAAAAACCTAAATCGCCACAAAAAGAAAATAAATTCTGTTTTCAATGATTTATTTATTTATTTATTTATTTATTTATTTATTTATTTATTTATCAGTTTATTTATTTATTTACATTTATTTATTTATTATTTGTTTAAGAAATTTAATTAGAAAAAACTTTTTGTTGAAAAAGATAAACAAATGATAAAAATATACAACAAAAAAAAGTATTAAAAGATATAAAAAACGTGATAAAAACATGATCCTATTTATTCATAGGTGTAATAACATAACTTCAGGTATATCCCCGGGGGTGTAGTGTGTACGTCATAATTCATCCCCAGTTAATCATGTTGATGGTAGACCGTAGTGAGTTCGAACGTAAGCAAGGTGGGTTAGTTCGTGTAGTCAGTTGTAGATGATTGAGGTAAGACAAGACCAGCTATGAGATCTTGTTTAATCATAGTTTTATGTTTCATTGAATTTGTTTTATCATACAGAACAGGTGCGCCGAGAAGTCCAGTGGTCTGCAATGAGAGATTACCGTCACACCATTTAACGGGAGGACACGTGATACAGCCACAAAACACCACCAGTCTATTTGTTGTCAGTACCAATGCTAAATCTCTGAAATACAGTGATGTCATCGAAAGTAAGATATCGTGTAATGTTTTAATCTTTAAGATGCTAGCACTTGGTATTTTAAATGAAATGTTGGTACCGTAAAGGTTGTTTAAGGTTCTTCACCGATGCCTCAGGGTAAGTGTGAATGATGACCTTTTACTACATTTAATGAAATGATAAATAAACAGAATCTCAGTTGTAAAATGGTAGAATCTGTCAGAAAGTCTCGTTTGAAGTCTTTGTATCCCTACCCTGGATAAGAGAGTATATCTCGCAGGGAGACATTAGTTATGTCAAATTATCTATATTAAGTTAGGTACTTTCTAATCTACTATTATTTTTTGTACTCTGATCAAACAACGTGACCCGATATTCTAGCAATGTAACCTTAATTATTTTCTGTATAATTAATGGTCTGACAGAATTTACGTATGGATAACACCGTCGTTCTCCGTCTGATTTTGAATTGTGTAGAAGTGTGTTAATTCGCTTGTCGAAAGTCGGTATTTTTTAAGGGTACTCCGCTTTTCTCTACCATCCCAGAACTGACCGCCTCGATGGAAGTTAAAGAATTTTAACGTAAAACAACATAAATATTGTATAAAAAATTTCCATCATGGCTTATATGGAAACCATCTACATTTCCCCAGTATCTGAATCGCATCGCCAACAAAACAAAAAGGCATCAGGTCTAGAGTAGCATTAAGTTAAAATTGGGTTTAATTGTGTAAAATGTTTAACAGAAGATATGGACAAAGAAGTACCAAAACTACTATGTTCAATATCAACCCAACACATTAGAACAATAATTGAATTGATGTCAGCCAAGTTTTTATTAAAGAAAGTTTTAATATAAAAAAAAGTATGAAGTATGAACAAATATAAACGAAATTAACAGATGAATTCTTGACACCGTTGACGATGTTGAATAAAAAAGTACCTCTTGTTGGTATAAGTGGATATGGTTGACCATTCTAGTCATTGCTAATAACACTTGTATTTCTTCTTATAGAAAAAAATGCTCTATGGGTTAGAACTCAAATACCAACAACCAGTTTAGTTATGTTGATTTATTTACTTACATCGAGCCAGTCAGTTCTGTTACTGATTAGGAAGTTGGAGTTATCGACACGCTTTCTCACAACCTAAGCTAAGTGAAATTTAAATATAGTACTTCAGAGGCGCTGTGAAACGTAACAAGCCGATTTAGAATACTATCTTTTACTATTTTACTATGTTTTACTAGAAAACTACAATATCACATCGATGATTTAATAGTAATTTCAAGAGATCACCCTCAACAGAATAATAAGCGATGTTAAGCTTCCTTTCTGTTTGTTTTGTTTAAGTTAACTGGCTAGTGATGACATAAAGTACTTGGCTAGTGATGACATAAAGTACTTGGCTAGTAATGACATAAAGTACATGGCTAGTGATGACATAAAGTACTTGGCTTGTGATGACATAAAGGATTTGGCTAGTGATGACATAAAGTACTTGGCTAGTGATTACATAAAGTATCTGGCTAGTGATGACATAAAGTACTTTGCTAGTGATGACATAAAGTACCTGGCTAGTGATGACATAAATTACCTGCCTAGTAATGACATAAAGTATCTGGCTAGTGATGTCATAAAAAACCTGGTCAGTGATGACATGAAGTATCTGGCTAGTTATGTCATAAAGAACCTGGCTAGTGATGACATAAAGAAACTGGTAAGTGATGACAAAAAGGATTTGGCTAGTGATGACATAAAGTACTTGGCTAGTGATGACACAAAGTACTAGTGATGACATAAAGAACTTGGCTAGTGATGACATAAAGTACCTGGCTGGTGCTGACATAAAGTACCTGGCTAGTGATGACATAAAGTATCTGGCTAGTGATGACATAAAGTACTTTGATAGTGATGACATAAAGTACCTGGTTAGTGATGACATAAAGTATTTGGCTAGTGATGACATAAAGTATCTGGCTAGTGATGTCATAAAAAACCTGGTCAGTGATGACATAAAGAACCTGGCTAGTGATGTCATAAAGAAACTGGTAAGTGATGACAAAAAGGATTTGGCTAGTGATGACATAAAGTACTTGGCTAGTAATGACACAAAGTACTAGTAATGACATAAAGAACTTGGCTAGTGATGACATAAACTACCTGGCTAGTGCTGACATAAAGTACCTGGCTAGTGATGACATAAAGTATCTGGCTAGTGATGACATAAAAAACTTTGCTAGTGATAACATAAAGTACATGGCTAGTGATGACATAAAGTATTTGGCTAGTGATGACATAAAGTATCTGGTTAGTGATGTCATAAAGAATCTGGCTAGTGATGACATAAAGAACCTGGCTAGTGATGTCATAAAGAAACTGGTAAGTGATGACAAAAAGGATTTGGCTAGTGATGACATAAAGTACTTGGCTAGTTATGACACAAAGTACTAGTGATGACATAAAGAACTTGGCTAGTGATGACATAAAGTACCTGGCTAGCGATGACATAAAGTATCTGGCAAGTGATGACATAAAGTACTTTACTAGTGATGACATAAAGTACCTGGCTAGTGATGACATAAAGTATCTGGCAAGTAATGACATAAAGTATCTGGCTAGTGATGTCATAAAAAACCTGGTCAGTGATGACATGAAGTATCTGGCTAGTTATGTCATAAAGAACCTGGCTAGTGATGACATAAAGAAACTGGCTATTGATGTCATAAAGAAACTGGTAAGTGATGACAAAAAGGATTTGGCTAGTGATGACATAAAGTACTTGGCTAGAGATGACACAAAGTACTAGTGATGACATTAAGAACTTGGCTAGTGATGACATAAACTACCTGGCTAGTGATGACATAAAGTATCTGGCTAGTGATGACATAAACTACCTGGCTAGTGATGACATAAAGTATCTGGCTAGTGATGACATAAAGTACCTGGCTAGTGATGACATAAAGTACCTGGCTTGTGATGACATAAATTACCTGGCTAGTGTTGACATAAAGTACCTGGCTATTGATGACATAAAGTACCTGGCTAGTGATGACATAAAGTATCTGGCTTGTGATGACATAAATTACCTGGCTAGTGATGACATAAAGTACTCGGCTAGTGATGTCATAAAGAACCTGGCTATTGATGACATAAAGTACTCGGCTAGTGATGACATAAATTACCAGGCTAGTGATGAAAAAGAGTACCTGGCTAGTGATGACAAAAAGTACCTGACTAGTGATGTCATTAAAAACCTGGCTAGTGAAGAAAAAGAGTACCTGGCTAGTGAAGACTTAAAGTACCTGGCTAGTGATGACATAAAGTATCTGGCTGGTGATGACTTAAAGAACTTCGCTAGTGATGACATAAAGCCCTCGGGTAGTGATGACATAAATTACCTGCCTAGTAATAAAAGAGAGTACCTGGCTAGTGATGTCATAAAGAAACTGGTAAGTGATGACAAAAAGGATTTGGCTAGTGATGACATAAAGTACTTGGCTAGTAATGACACAAAGTACTAGTGATGACATAAAGAACTTGGCTAGTGATGACATAAAGTACCTGGCTAGTGCTGACATAAAGTACCTGGCTAGTGATGACATAAAGTATCTGGCTAGTGATGACATAAAGTACTTTGCTAGTGATAACATAAAGTACATGGCTAGTGATGACATAAAGTATTTGGCTAGTGATGACATAAAGTATCTGGTTAGTGATGTCATAAAGAATCTGGCTAGTGATGACCTAAAGAACCTGGCTAGTGATGTCATAAAGAAACTGGTAAGTGATGACAAAAAGGATTTGGCTAGTGATGACATAAAGTACTTGGCTAGTAATGACACAAAGTACTAGTGATGACATAAAGAACTTGGCTAGTGATGACATAAACTACCTGGCTAGTGATGACATAAAGTATCTGGCAAGTGATGACATAAAATACTTTACTAGTGATGACATAAAGTACCTGGCTAGTGATGACATAAAGTATTTGGCTAGTAATGACATAAAGTATCTGGCTAGTGATGTCATAAAAAACCTGGTCAGTGATGACATGAAGTATCTGGCTAGTTATGTCATAAAGAACCTGGCTAGTGATGACATAAAGAAACAGGCTATTGATGTCATAAAGAAACTGGTAAGTGATGACAAAAAGGATTTGGCTAGTGATGACATAAAGTACTTGGCTAGTGTTGACACAAAGTACTAGTGATGACATAAAGAACTTGGCTAGTGATGACATAAACTACCTGGCTAGTGATGACATAAAGTATCTGGCTAGTGATGACATAAACTACCTGGCTAGTGATGACATAAAGTATCTGGCTAGTGATGACATAAACTACCTGGCTAGTGATGACATAAAGTATCTGGCTAGTGATGACATAAAGTACCTGGCTAGTGATGACATAAAGTACCTGGCTTGTGATGACATAAATTACTTGGCTAGTGTTGACATAAAGTACCTGGCTATTGATGACATAAAGTACCTGGCTAGTGATGACATAAAGTATCTGGCTTGTGATGACATAAATTACCTGGCTAGTGATGACATAAAATACTCGGCTAGTGATGTCATAAAGAACCTGGCTATTGATGACATAAAGTACTCGGCTAGTGATGACATAAATTACCTGGCTAGTGATGAAAAACAGTACCTGGCTAGTGATGACAAAAAGTACCTGGCTAGTGATGTCATTAAAAACCTGGCTAGTGAAGAAAAAGAGTACCTGGCTAGTGAAGACTTAAACTACCTGGCTAGTGATGACATAAAGTACCTGTCTGGTGATGACTTAAAGAACCTCGCTAGTGATGACATAAAGTCCTTGGCTAGTGATGACATAAATTACCTGCCTAGTAATAAAAGAGAGTACCTGGCTAGTGATGACATAAAGTACCTGGCTAGTGATGTAATAAAGAACCTGGCTAGTGATGACACAAATCAATCGGCTAGTGATGACATAAATTACCTGGCTAGTGATGAAAAAGAGTATCTGGCTAATGATGACATAAAGTACCTGGCTAGTGCTAACATAAAGTACCTGGCTAGTGATGACATAAAGTACTCGGCTAGTGATGACATAAAGTGCCTGGCTTGTGATGACATAAAGTACCTGGCTAATGGTGACATAAGTACCTGGCTAGTGGTGACATAAAGTATCTGACTAGTAGTGACATAAAATACCTGGCTAATGATGACATAAAGTACCTGGCTAGTGATAACATAAAGTACCTGGCTAGTGATGACATAAAGTACTCGGCTAGTGATGACATAAAGTGCCTGGCTTGTGATGACATAAAGTACCTGGCTCATGGTGATATAAAGTACCTGGCTAGTGGTGACATAAAGTATCTGACTAGTAGTGACATAAAATACCTGGCTAATGATGACATAAAGTACCTGGCTATTGGTAACATAAAGTACCTGGCTAGTGGTGACATAAAGTATCTGACTAGTAATGACATAAAATACCTGGCTAATGATGACATAAAGTTCATGGCTAGTGATGACATAAAGTACTTGGCTAAAGATGTCATAAAGAACGTGGCTAGTGGTGACATAAAGTACTCGACTAGTAATGACATAAATTACCTGGCTAGTGATGAAAAAGAGTACCTGGCTAGTGATGACATAAAGCACCTGGCTAGTGATGACATAAAATATCTGGCTAGTAATGACATAAAGTACTTGGCTAGTGATTACATAAAGTACTTGGCAGGTGATTACATAAAGAGCCTGGCTAGTGATGACATAAAGTACCTGGCTAGCGATGACAAAAAGAATCTGGCTAGTGATGTCATAAAGAACCTGACTAGTGATGACATAAAGTGTCTGGCTTGTGGTGTCATAAAGAACTTCGCTAGTGGTGACATAAAGTTCATGGCTAGTGGTGACATAAAGTACTTGGATAGTGATGAAAAAGAGTAGTTGGCTAGTAATGATATAAAGTACTCGGCTAGTGATGACATAAAGTACTAGTAATGACATAAAGTACTTGGCTAGTGATGTCATAAAGTATCTGGTTAGTGATGACATAAAGAACATGGTTAGTGGTGACATAAAGTACTATGCTAGTGATGATATAAGGTACTTGGTTAGTGATTACATAAAGTACTTGGCTAGAAATGACATAAAGTACTTGGCTAGTGATGACATAAAGTACATGGCTAGTGATGACATAAAGAACATTGCTAGTGGTGACATAAAGTACTTGGCTAGAAATGACATAAAGTACTTGGCTAGTGATGACATAAAGTACATGGCTAGTGGTGACATAAAGTACTTGGCTAGTGATGATATAAAGAACATGGCTAGTGGTGACATAAAGTACATGGCTAGTGATGACATAAAGAACATGGCTAGTGGTGACATAAAGTACTTGGCTAGTGATGTCATAGAGAACCTGGCTAGTGATGACATATAGTATCTGGCTAGTGATGTCATAAAGAACATGGCTAGTGGTGACATAAAGTACTTGGCTAGTGATGATATAAAGTACTTGGTTAGTGATTACATAAAGTACTTGGCTAGAAATGACATAAAGTACTTGGCTAGTGATGACATAAAGTAATCGGCTAGTGATGACATAAAGTACTCGGCTAGTAATGAGATAAAGTACTCGGCTAGTGATGACATAAAGTACAAGTGATGACATAAAGTATCTGGCTAGTGATGACATAAAGTATCTGGCTAGTGGTGAAATAGAGTACTCGGCCTGTGATGACATAAATTACCTGGCTAGTGATGAAAAGAGTACCTGGCTTGTGATGACATAAAGTACCTGGCTAGTGATGACATAAAGTACTAGTATTGACATAAAGTACATGTACTCGGCCAGTGATGACATAAAGTATTTGGCTAGTGATGACATAAAGTACCTGGCTAGTGATGACATAAAGTATCTGGCTAGTGATGACATAAATTATCTGGCTAGTGATGTCATAAAGTACTTGGCTAGTAATGACATTAAGTACTTAGCTAGTGATGGCATTAAGTACTTGGCTAGTGATGACATTTCTGTTTTGTTTCAGTCCGATTGTCGGCATCAGATGGTAACAGTTATTTCAGAGGTTTTGTTGTTCAAGTTTTACCACTAACAGACAAGTTAAACGCTGCCGATTCACACGCAGTATCGAACCCAGTGACAGATTTACATGGAGTTACACCTATTGGTACTTTCATTGAGAGAGGTGATGTAAAACTTTTGAGTTGTTTTGGCAGAATTAACACTGTAACACATAAGGATGGGAGTAAGAAAACATCCACCATTCTATACTGGAAAGCTCCATGGAGGGATATATTCAGACCCTTTGTCGTTAAGTAAGGATAAGAATATGAAATCTTGTGGAGTCCACACACAAAGCCATGACTATAAAAATATGCAGGTGATATTATTATACAAAATAGAATCTGTTATACCAATATATACATGTATATATATATAACCGTTGGTTACCGTTTAGAAATACATCTTTTGTATGTCTTAAAATTGTTTTCGATATTCTTTCATTAAAATGAATAAATATCTCAATGTATTAGATCATCCTGGGGGGTTTTGGAATCGATATTTTCAGAAAAAATTGCGATTGTGCATCGTAATAGCGTACCATATACTGTAAATAATGACTCCTAACGTTTGTTCGGAAGAGTTATTTTTTTTTACCTGATAACCCTAATATTTTGAATTGCGGAACAGCATCCTAACGTATTTTTGGAACAGCTTACGACTCGGTTCTCTAACTAATTTAAGGAACAGCGTGCCAAAAGATATCCTAACGTATTTTCGGAACATGATACCCTAATTTATTTTCGAATCAAAGTACCACACGATACCCTAACGTATATCCCGAACAGCGTACCACACGATACTCTAACATATTTTCGGAACAGCGGTCACATGAGACCCTAACATATTTGCTGAACAGCGAACCACGCGATACCCTAACGTATTAGCGGAACAGTGTACCACATGGAATCCCTAACCTCTGTTTATAATTAAACATTTGTTAAGTACCATCGGTGGTCTTTATATACAATATGTTAATCTATTTTATTGTGTCATTAGCTATCCACTTATGCCATAACCTAAAACCATTGTAGTTTCATTTTCGATCGAAATGTGTCTGATTTATTTTTCAGAGTAACGATATTAAAAGAATATAATCTGTTTTGGAAAAATTTGTCATCCAATATACTGACATTACCAGGTACGTGTTAAACAGTGAAAAAAGAGTGGAGTAAGTGACCAAGTCAATAGAAGTAGAGTAAATAAGATTTACGTCCTAGTAAAGATTCGTTCAATTATATCGATGTAGTAAGTTTTAGATAAAAACCGGAATACCTCGAGAAATCACCAACCAACAGACAAACTTTCTCTTAAGTGGGTGTCAAACCTAAAAGCAGAGAGCTGTTGTAATTTATAATCCGATTTGCTTATTTCAGTTGAGGACAGTGTGTACATAATGTGAGACAGTAAGTTTCGAATAACCTGTTCGTTACATAAAGTAGTTGTCTGAAAGTTTCGACAATATGTGACATATCAGGTAAAAATATTAGTTTATTATAATGATATTTTAAAGTAATGGATATGGACTGATAAGTGATATGTTAATTGCATTCAATTATAGCAACTGTTAGTTTTTCATGGCCAAATGGTTTCAAGTCCACTCTTTAGATTACAACGTCTCTCAGAGACTAGGTTTATTCCTATTCAGTAAGTTTCAAGTGTAAGAAAGTTTGTAAGTTAGCCTGATTCAGAAGGTTAGCGGTTCTTCCGGACACTCTGGTTTTTCTCTGCAATCCCAGAAGTTTCCTTCTTGATAAATATGATATAGAGGTGAAAGAAGTTGGGCTTAAAATCACATTACTCCACTCATTTCAGTTACCATTGATGGCGAGTATTTAAAACTGATGTCATAGTTACGTGTTATAGAACAAGGCACATTTTACTGAACTGTCTGATGTGGATTAAATAATTCAATCGTTCAAACTGCGATTTGGTCCTTCAGGATATTTTACAATAATACGACTCTGAACGTTAAAAGGGCCTTTTTAAAATCAGCATCAAGGTTCATTATAATTTTCACGTAGAATGACCCATTTTAGAAAATCCATAACGTCACATCATTCCCTATAAACGAACAATATAAAATTCCTTCCAAGGTAAAATACCATATAAAAGAATGGTTATTTGGAGTATTTATAGACTTCTGTCAATTGTTTTAATGATGTCATCTTCCAGAAAATATTGATTTCTGTTGTTTTGTGTCCGTTATTTCAGATGTACGAGAAGATGGAGATCCAATTAGAGATTGGTTAGGAATGGTAGCCGACACAGCTTCTAGTATATACCATAGTCAAGACGGCCATGAATGGAAATCAAATATCAAATCACGACTGAGCCTTGGTTTTAAAGATATGGGGAATTCACAAAATGGCGTTATAACAAATTATTTTGCAAGAACTTTGCCATACCGGTCACAATTTAAAACGTCTGAATCTTCTGTTGATAATAATCTGTATCAAAGTGATTTAGACCCGAGGAATAGCTCTCTTAGTATCGATACAATTGTAGAGGAACTTCTTAAAGGGGATTTTAAATTTGCAGATAGGATAAATGAATATCTACATAAAGAGGATGTGATTGCTATGTAAAACAAAAGATATTAAAGCTTAGATAGCCATTAACAATGTTATACAGTTCTTCTATATTTCTTAACATGTAATTACAGAGCAGAACGCCTCTTAATACCTGCTTCTGAATCTCACTGGAGTAGATCTTTGTTAAAGTTTGTCGGTTGGCAAACCGGTTAGTGTTCTTCAGATAGTTCATTTGCTTTCGCCATTCAAGAATTTACTACCTCACTCAGTATAAGTGACGGGTATAAAACACCACTACTTCACCCACCTATTTCTGTGTCTAACACTATTCTGACTATATAGCTGGACTTTGCTGTCTTCAGAACAGCAACAATACTAGTAACTATAACAACCAAAGGTAAATAATGCAAAACATTAAGAAGAATATTAAAAAGTCCGGGTCATGAACTTTGTTATCGAATGACCTTAAACTAGCTTTATCTGGACTATAAGATCTGGCATTTGTATTTTCAGTTTTAATGCTTCCTTGAAAAGAACCCATCAAAACCCAACTGACCGTCATATTAAATACTAATTTTATATGGACTTATAACAGGACCTTAGTCCAAAATAATTGTTATATCAATATCTTAAATATTGTAATATATACATGTATATGTACATGCCTATACAAAAAGTTGATAGTTTTTAAGATAATTAGAAATAAGTCAACTTATGCATCTATGACCTTGACCTTAAAACCTATGACCTTGAACCATATATCAAAATCGTTGTCAGATAAATGTCTACAATATTCTTATATAGATGCCTATATAAAAAATAAGTTAATAGTTTCCAAGATAATTAACAATTTTAGTCTTCTTATGCTGTTATGACCTTGACCTTTTAATGTATGACCTTGAACTAAATATCAAAATGATTGTCAAGTCAATGCCTACAATATTTCATATACATTTCTATACAAAAAGTTGTTAGTTTTCAAGATAATTAACATTTTCAGTCTTTTTTTGCAGCTGTGACCTTGAATTTGAACATATGCCTTTAAACCATGTATCAAAATGATCATTGTATCAATACCTTACAATATTCTATACAAAACGTTATCAGTTTTCAAGATACATTGACAAATATATAATTTTTAGCAATTTCACCATTAAGTGCCTTGCCATTTCCCCATGTGAGCCCCATGGCTACCATTTGTGCAAATCTGAAACTAGATGACCTAAAAATGTTATAAATGAAATAACGAAGGTATATCTCTTGTACATTCAGAGGAAAAGATATTTTACTATTTCTCCCCTTATGGGCCACAAGGGGACACAACTCCTTCATTTGTGCAAATCTGAAAGGGCCATGATGGTAACGAAGTTTCATAAAATTTGGTCCAGTGGTTTTGGAAGGAGAAGATTAAAATGTAAAGAGCTTACATATGACTGAAGAGGGATGACGCATGACGGATGAAGATGAATAGCAATAACTCATCTGAGCCTTCAGCTCAGGGGAGCTAAAGATACAGTTAAAACCATATTAAAGACCACCATGGGACACAAAAATTTCAGTATAAAGATCACCCTCGAGACCTTTTGATCAGGTTTAAGGATTTACGCAACAAAGGAACCTTAAAACACTTATATTAAGTGTGGTTGCTATAAAGTTTTACTGTATATTAAGAAAATCTACAAGCACAATTTATTATAACTAAATAGTGTCCAATTGTTTAGCTTTCATACCTTTCTGCTTACATCCTAGGTAGATTTACTTTTTCATTCAGATGAGAAATTGAGAACTATTTGGTTGATGATTTAGCTGTTATTTATTTCAATGTTTTTACAAAATATTTTACTTAATCCTTAAACAAATACACCCTAATCCTTCAAAAAATACCCCCTCATCAATCAACAAGTACTCCATAATCTTTGAACAAATACCTCCTAAACATTCTACAAGTACATCATAAACCTTCAACAAATTCCCCTTTAACATTCTTTTTATTACATTTTTCAAGAAGTATCCACTAATTTCACTCCATAATCCTTCATCAAGTACTGATTAACATTCATCAAGGACTCCCTAATCCTTCAACAAGTACTGATTAAACATTCATCAAGTACTCTCTAATCATTCATCAAGTACTCATAAAACATTCATTGATTACTCATTAAACAATCATAAAGTACTTACTAATCATTCATCAAGTACTCCCTAATCATCAAGTACTCCCTAATCATTCATCAAGTACTCATTAAACATTCATTAATTACTCATTAACATTCATCAAGTACTCCCTAATCATTTATCAAGTACTCATTAAACATTTATCAAGTACTCTCTAATCATTCATCAATTACTCCCTAATCATTTATCAAGTACTCATTAAACATTCATCAAGTACTTCTTAAACATTAAATGTAAAGATTTTAAAAACAGCTAATTCATCTTATTCAGTAAATCAACAACAATCCAGATTCAATAGATAATTTGAACAAATCACAAATTTAAGAATCAGATTTTATTTATATATACTGGTAATTATTCTCATAACTACCTAAACATATATATGTACTGAGACAGTAAATTTAAAATAAAAAGCAGAATACTCTATTTTATAAAATAAAATACTGAATATTGGAGGCACATATAATAAGCAACTTATGTTTAAGAAATGACATGTGTATCATTTCTCAATAATGGTAAATAAACTTCCATGAACAATATTGCAAAATATTATATAATTTTACAAAATGAATTATTTTAATACATGTAGTTAGCACCACTGTCATTTTAATGCATAGGTGTGAACAGAAAAACTAAAATCAAACGTAATTGAAAATAAAACTTATGTAGAAATACTGATTCTGGTAAAATTCTAATACTATTAAAAGTAAAGTAGAGTAACAGTTATTTATGCCCCATCCAAGATTTTTGCTTATTTTGAGGCAGTCTGTCCTGGAATGACTGAGGAAACCTGATTGCCAAAAGAAAGTCACAGACCATCAGCAATCTAACCTATTACTTTTATATTATAATTTACTGAGTAGTATTTAAACCTGGGCATTGAGAAGCTCTGAAAATACCCGCTTAAGACTACCATGACCACTCTGGCAATATATTGTTCATTATTTCAGTTCATTCGCATATTAAGTTAAAAGTTAACTGTTACTTGCTGTACATTTAGAAAAAAATAAAAATATTTTGATAAACATAACAATAAAACAAATTTTTGTTACAAAGTAATGCAATCATCTTATGGTAATTCCTAAAACTTCAAAAAAAAAAAAAAAAAAAAAAAAAAAAAAAAGCTTTGGTCAGAAGCTGAATAAAAAAAGTGTTTGCATAAAACTTTTTAAGATTTAATGGTGATATAGGCTTCATATTGACCACCCATTCAGTGTAAAAATACCGCATAAACAAATTATATAACACTGCTAAAAATTAAAATCCTGTAAGAGGCTGTATAAATTGGTTTCATATATTATTTCAAGCTTTGGTTATTTTTGTATTTTTTTATATTGCTAATAGTGTAAACTGTGAAAATTTAGCGGCAGATTTATTTTAGCGCAATTGGAGGAAGAATTCAACCACTAAAATAATACTGTCACTAAAATTTTACAACACTAATGGGCAAATACTAATGGTCCCCAAGAAAGAGTCTGTAATGATGTTTAACTGCTGTTATTGTTAAATATTATTCCTCTCCCAATCATATAATCATATTAATGAGTAACTTATTCTTAATTCTCTACAATAAAGTCTGATTTCACAACAATGTGGAAAGGGGTTAAAATGAAGTCTACATTTCATTTATTATTCAACCATTTAATATGCTGCCTAATTTATCGACATTAATTATACAGACTACATATACTTTTATATATCTATGAGTTATTAACAAAGACAAAAATAGTCATTTGACCTATACAATAATAACAATAAGAATAATACCATCTATAACAACTAACCTTATTTAAATTGGCACAAATTCATAAAAATCAAACATATAGAGTATGTATATGTACACACACATGTATACATATTTTTAAATCACTTTGTATAGAAAATATAATGCAGTACTCAAATATAAATTTTAATGCCCATGTTTTAGCCTAGACATTTAATAATCATACAAAAATATCCTATACATAATACAAATAAACCAAATGGAATTCCCCAGAGCTCCATGTGATACCTCATAGCGTTTGTGTGAGAAAAATTATTTCTATTGGCAATGGAATCGCATAAAGCGACGTTTTCCTTTAACAACAACGTTTTTTGGGAATATTTGGCGTAAACATTATCCATTTCATTCAGCACAAATGTTAAGAGGTATTGATCATGTGGTGCGCTGGCGAGTTCCATTAAAACATGTTCATAATTGCAAAAAATAATAATACCTAAAAGCAAATCATTATTTATTAAACATATAGTCTCATTAAATACATTAAATTTTTGTCATTATTTATTAAACATATAGTCTCGTTAAATACATTAAATTTTTGTCATTATTTATTAATCATATAGTCTCGTTAAATACATTAAATTTTTGTCATCTTCAATGTCAACTTTTAACAATGCTGAATCTTACAATCCAACATAAAATTTAAGAATGTATTTAAGAGAACATACAAAATTTCACAGGTCCCAGTTTCACAATCATTCACTCAAACGAGTGTATACTCAACTAAAATTAGGGAATATTTTACATTACACAGTCAAAGTATTTAAATTGTTTAGTGTAGATTTTTTGGAAAAAAAACAAAACGTTGTCTCATTAAACTTAAAATTTTCAAAATATTGTTGAGAGAAAAATGGGAATATTTGAGTGTACACACAATTGAGTAAATGATTGTGATACAGGAGCCGGGTCTAAAAAGGTATAGGAATACATGTAGGTCTCAAGCTGGCAGATGGTAAAAACTTTGAAACCTGGCAACATTAGATTCTATCTAACTTTAAATCCGTGTGTTGTTACAGTTATGTGATCAACATCTGGATTTGGTTGTGTCATCATTATTGTTATGAACATTATTTGTAATTATTGGTTAAGTTTTCTAAATGCAGTATATTTAAGTAAGTTTTGCGATATTTATAATCTACATACCGGGTATTGACCAGATATAGCTAGCTTTTTAAAAGTGGTTTTTGACATTTTTATTTCGGAATATACACAAATGACACACACAAGCAATAACTATCTATTTCACTCCTCAATAAAACATTATAATTTTTGGTAATAAAATAATAAAAACAAGTAGAATGATTTAGTCACTAAAAATTACAAACAATAATTAAAAATTTTAAACTTAACTTTATCATAGTCAACTGTGCTGATAACATGAAACTTTATTGTATCAAACATTAAAACTCAATATAAAATCTGTAGTGTGTTGTCTAACGCAAGATTGTAGGCTATCAAAAGAATACTGGAGACATTTATCCTTCTTTAAAAAGAGTGATATACTGTCAATGGGAATTATACCACAGATTTATCCTTCTTTAAACAGAGTGATATACTGCCAGTGTGAATTACATACTAGAGACATTTATCCTTCCTTAAAAAGAGTGATGTATACTGCCAGTGTGAATTATATACTGGAGACATTTATCCTTCCTTAAAAAGAGTGATATATACTGCCAGTGTGAATTATATACTGGAGACATTTATCCTTCCTTAAAAAGAGTGATATATACTGCCAGTGAGAATTATATACTGGAGACATTTATCCTCTTTAAATAGAGTGATGTATACTGCCAGTGTGAATTATATACTGGAGACATTTATCCTTCTTTAAAAAGAGTGATATATACTGCCAGTGTGAATTATATACTGGAGACATTTATCCTTCCTTAAAAAGAGTGATATATACTGCCAGTGTGAATTATATACTGGAGACATTTATCCTTCCTTAAAAAGAGTGATATATACTGCCAGTGAGAATTATATACTGGAGACATTTATCCTCTTTAAATAGAGTGATGTATACTGCCAGTGTGAATTATATACTGGAGACATTTATCCTTCTTTAAAAAGGGTATCATACTGTCAATGTGAATTACCGGTATACCGCAGATTTATCCTTCTTTAAAAAGGGTATCATACTGTCAATGTGAATTACCGGTATACCACAGATTTATCCTTCTTTAAAAAGGGTATCATACTGTCAATGTGAATTACCGGTATACCACAGATTTATCCTTCTTTAAAAAGGGTATCATACTGTCAATGTGAATTACCGGTATACCACAGATTTATCCTTCTTTAAAAAGGGTATCATACTGTCAATGTGAATTACCGGTATACCGCAGATTTATCCTTCTTTAAAAAGGGTATCATACTGTCAATGTGAATTACCGGTATACCGCAGATTTATCCTTCTTTAAAAAGGGTATCATACTGTCAATGTGAATTACCGGTATACCACAGATTTATCTTTCTTTAAAAAGGGTATCATACTGTCAATGTGAATTACCCGTATACCACAGATTTATCCTTCTTTAAAAAGGGTATCATACTGTCAATGTGAATTACCCGTATACCACAGATTTATCCTTCTTTAAAAAGGGTATCATACTGTCAATGTGAATTACCGGTATACCGCAGATTTATCCTTCTTTAAAAAGGGTAATATACTGTCAATGTGAATTACCGGTATACCGCAGATTTATCCTTCTTTAAAAAGGGTAATATACTGTCAATGTGAATTATATACTGGAGACATTTATCTTTCTTTAAAACAATGTGATACATTGCATGGTAATTGGGATATTTAACAAGTCAGAAATTTAGAGGAACAGTACTGTGTGTGTTTATCTTGAAATTAAAAAAAAAAAAAATAAATAAAATAATAATAATAATAATAATAATAATAATAATAATAAAAAATGATTGTAAAAATTTTAAAATTGTGACTGATTCTTACAAACTGTTAAAAATTAAACTTTATTTAAGATATTGTTATTTTACCCACTTAGTCAAAATATTTTCCAGTGTATAACGGCACATACAGCAAACTCATAGTGTTATCATTTGCTTAACAGACAATTGTTTTTACAAAAATTAAAATATCAAAGAACTCAAACATGTAAAAAATAAAAGATCTTGGAAATTCCATATTTGCAAATATATATGTATTTATACAAAATTAAAGATAATAAAATGACTAATAAAATATTTTAAGATTTAATTTTAGTATATTTACAGGATAGGGAAATTTCATCCTGAGGGGTGAAATATTGCAGACAGAGGAGAAACATACTTAAATTGGCAACCCATGGATGAGTTTTTTCTATCCTACATGGATACACTCACAATGCATTGCTTTTTTTTCCATTTTAATTCCAATGTATGACTTTAAGTGCATTTTACATAAAAATAGGCAGGATACAATGTAAAATACCATTCTTTAAAGCTATTACATATACATATAATAAAGATCAAGCACCATTAATTAAAACACCTTCTTACTCCTTATGAAATGTATCCATTGTCTTGTCTGCTCCAAAGAATTTGACTGGTGCATACATGGCTTCCACAGGGAATGTGCTAAATTAATATAAAAACATACATATTAACAAATTATAACAAATCATGATAAAATTTATCTTATTTCCATAACAAACAGATAAATCATCTGTCAATAAATTACTTCCAAGTAATCATGACTATTGACAGCATGGTTATTGAAAGGCCATTACAATCTCATTATACAGAAAACAATGGATGATTAAAATACACAATGTGTGACCGGACTAAAGACAATTGTAGGAAAATGGTTTGTATGTTGGCAAAATACAATTAATGTTACAGTAGTAATTAACAGATTTTGATTAAATAAGGAAAAACATGGACTGACATAAGTTAAATGTAAAGAGATAAGCAACAAAGTAGTATCAGTGTGATCAATTGACGTTAAGTCAACAAAATGTTTGACAAAATTTATGAGTTAAAGATAGTATACTAATAATACACTTCATTGACTATACAAGTAAAATGCTTTACTTACACGTAACCATCTCAGTCAGTGACTCAGAGTTGGAAGGTCTACCTCAACATGGGAGGTCATGGGTTTCAACCTGGTTGGGTCATTCATAAGATTTTAAAATTCCAGACACTACTTTCTCGTCTAGTGCTTGGCATTAAGAGGAAGGAGTACTGACTGGTCCACTGGTACATTCAGTGTGAAGATAAGGGACTGGAGGTGGGGTGGGGGTGGTATGCTTGTCTGCATCATACAGACTTGGTGAGCTAGCATCCTACCAAGAAGTCACACAGAGTGTGCCCTAGTACACAGCAGACTATAAGGCACACTTGCACATCTCACACATCAGGAACTTGTACTTAAATTAATCCAAAGGGATTAATTACCATCATGAATAGCTGATAAATGCTGAAGTGACATCAAACAACATTACTACTACTACTCTAACTTACATGTCGTAAGAATTAAATCTCAATATGACATAAAACTACTCAAAGTGAGAATGACTGTAATCACCAATTACTTACCTCACTGCCTCAAAGTGAGAATGACTGTAATCACCAATTACTTACCTCACTGACTCAAAGTGAGAATGACTGTAATCACCAATTATTTACCTCACTGACTCAAAGTGAGAATGACTGTAATCACAAATTACTTACCTCACTGACTCAAAGTGAGAATGACTGTAATCACAAATTACTTACCTCACTGACTCAAAGTGAGAATGACTGTAATCACCAATTACTTACCTCACTGACTCAAAGTGAGAATGACTGTAATCACTAATTACTTACCCCACTGACCATGCAAGTAAATGCATCATTCTTGGTAAGACAATCTGTTGAATTACAGGTAAATCTTAATGTAACACCCACCTGTTCACATTGACCATATATCATGTACATTGTATATTTATTTATTACTTACTTCATGGACCATATATCATGTACATTGTATATTATAACTTATTTCATGGACCATATATCATGTACATTGTATATTTATTTATTACTTCATGGACCATATATCATGTACATTGTATATTATTACTTACTTCATGGACCATATATCATGTACACTGTATATTATAACTTACTTCAAGGACCATATATCATGTACATTGTATATTTATTCATTACTTACTTCATGGACCATATATCATGTACATTGTATATTATTACTTACTTCATGGACCATATATCATGTACATTGTATATTTATTCATTACTTACTTCATGGACCATATATCATGTACAGTGTATATTATAACTTACTTCATGGACCATATATCATGTACATTGTATATTATTACTTACTTCATGGACTATATATCATGTACAGTGTATATTATAACTTACTTCATGGACAATATATCATGTACAGTGTATATTATAACTTACTTCATGGACCATATATCATGTACATTGTATATTATAACTTACTTCATGGACAATATATCATGTACAGTGTATATTATAACTTACTTCATGGACCATATATCATGTACATTGTATATTATAACTTACTTCATGGACCATATATCATGTACAGTGTATATTATAACTAACTTCATGGACCATATATCATGTACATTGTATATTATAACTTACTTCATGGACCATATATCATGTACAGTGTATATTTATTCATTACTTACTTCATGGACCATATATCATGTACATTGTATATTATAACTTACTTCATGGACCATATATCATGTACATTGTATATTTATTCATTACTTACTTCATGGACAATATATCATGTACAGTGTATATTATAACTTACTTCATGGACCATATATCATGTACATTGTAGATTATAACTTACTTCATGGACCATATATCATGTACATTGTATATTATTACTTACTTCATGGACCATATATCATGTACAGTGTATATTATAACTTACTTCATTGACCATATATCATGTACAGTCTATATTATAACTTACTTCATGGACCATATATCATGTACAGTGTATATTATAACTTACTTCATGGACCATATATCATGTACATTGTATATTATACTTACTTCATGGACCATATATCATGTACATTGTATATTATAACTTACTTCATGGACCATATATCATGTACATTGTATATTATAACTTACTTCATGGACCATATATCATGTACATTGTATAATATAACTTACTTCATGGACCATATATCATGTACATTGTATATTATTACTTACTTCATTGACCATACAAGTAAATGCATCATTCTTGGTAGAACAATCTGTTCACTGTTTGTTAATACAGCAGCCACTGTCCTTCTTGATACATACTCTTCTTTAAGGGGTGGTAACATGAAAGGAAATCTAATAAAATACATAAAATTTGTATAAAAGCTTTGATTGGTTAGTGGGTTGTTCAGTTGTTTGGTTAATATTGATTGCTCTGGTTTACATTCTAGTCAGAAATATTTCACTTATAATGAAAAACTAGGATTAGGTTAGACTTTAAATTTATCTTGTTCAAAATAATTGTAACATCATAATAAGATTCAATAATTACAGATAAATCTTTATGCCAATGCTCGGAATTAATTTTGGGGGAAAAAAAATGGTGTTTTTGATTGCAAAGAATGTAAAACTTTACATGTGTATCTAATTCAAATGCCAAAAGACTATCTTAATATAAATGCATATCATTTACAAATTACAATTACAAACTTAGGTTGTTGACTGTTCAACTGAAAGCAATATAATTTGCATTTCAAAGCTCACACAGAAGGCATTAAATAAGACCCTAAAAAGTCAGTTCATCTGGTGAAGGTCAGTGGAATTTTTGTTCTCTCTATCATTCCAGACATGACCACCTCCATATAAGTGAAAGAATATTTACAGAGATTTACTCAACACTTAACCATCTATACCTCATTCAGCTTAAAAGACAACAAATTGTGTTCCTGGTAAGGAACCAAAAGACATGGCCTTTCACATAAAAAAGGTTATAAATACAAACCAATATATATTTACCTCCTGAAGCAGCAGTAATAGAACAAACAGAATTTAAGTATAAATGGTGTGTTGTGCTTTATTTTCATATCAATTACACGTATAAACAAGAGGCCCATGGGCCTTAACGCTCACCTGAAGATATGTCTAATATTGTTTGCAAAGTGCAATAAACAATATATTAAGTACAGAAACTTTAAAAGTTTTCTCAAGTTAAGAACTCCCACAAAACTTAATCAGAAATATATCCACTAACTTTTCATTTATAAGCACCTTATAAAATATGCATGAAGTAACTGTAGTGCAATCATTAATCAATTTCAGTTTAATTATGCAGCTATGTCCTTGACCTTTGAACATATATGACTTCAAACCATATATGATTGTCATGTCAATACCTACAATATTCTAATATACATGCCTATGCATGAAATTAATAGCTTTCAAGATAATTAAAAATTTTAGTATTCCTATGTTGATATGACCTTGACCTTTCAACATATAACCTTGAACCCTATATCAAAATGATCATCATGTCAATACCTACAATAGTCAAAATACATGCCTATACAAAAAGTTGATAGTTTTCAAGATAATTAGCAATTTAAGTATTCTCTTCTGCAGCTGTGACCTTGACCTTTCAATATATGACCCTTGAACCATATATCAAAATGATCGTATGTTGCAAAACCTACAATATTCTACTATATATGCCTATACAAAAAGTTAATAGTTTTCAAGATAATTAGCAAGTTCAGTCTTCTTTTGCAGCTGTGACCTTGAACTTTCAACATATGACCGTGAACCATATATCAAAATGATCGTCATATCAATACCTACAATAGTCTAATGTACATGCCTATCCAAAAAGTTAATAGTTTTCAAGATAATTAGCAATTTAAGTCTTCTGTTGCAGCTGTGACCTTGACCTTTCAACTTATGACCTTGAACCATATATCAAAATGATCGTTGTTGCAATACCTACAATATTCAAACATACATGCCTATACAAAAAAGTAATAGTTTTCAAGATAATTAGCAATTTAAGTCTTCTTTTGCAGCTGTGACCTTGACCTTTCAACATATGACCTTGATCCATATATCACAATGATGTCATGTCAATACCTACAAAAGTCAAATATACATGCCTATACAAAAAGTTAATAGTTTTCAAGATAATTAGCAATTTAAGTCTTCTTTTGCAGCTGTGACCTTGACCTTTCAATATATGACCCTGAACCATATATCAAAATGTTTCTCATGTCAATACCTACAATATTCTAATACATGCCTATACAAAAAGTAATAGTTTTCAAGATAATTAGCAATTTCAGTCTTCTGTTGCAGCTGTGACCTTGAGCTTTCAACTATGACCGTGAACCGTATATCAAAATGATCGTTGTTGCAATACCTACAATATTTTAATATACATGCTATACAAAAAAGTAATAGTTTTCAAGATTATCAGCAATTTAAGTCTTCTTTTGCAGCTGTGACCTTAAGCTTTCAACATATGACCTTGAACCATATATCAAAATGATCATGTCAATACCTACAATACTCCAATATACATGCCTATACAAAAAGTTAATAGTTTTCAAGATAATTAGCAATTTAAGTCTTTTTTTGCATCTGTGACCTTGACCTTTCAACATATGACCCTGAACCATATATCAAAATGTTTCTCATTTCAATACCTACAATAGTCTAATATACATGCCTATCCAAAAAGTTAATAGTTTTCAAGATTATTAGCAATTTAAGTCTTCTTCTGCAGCTGTGACCTTGACCTTTCAACATTTGACCTTGAACCATATATCAAAATGATCGTTGATGCAGTACCTACAATATTTTAATATACATGCCTATACAAAAAGTTAATAGTTTTCAAGATAATTGACAATTTAAGTCTTCTTTTGCAGCTGTGACCTTAAGCTTTCAACATATGACCTTGAACCATATATCAAAATGGCTTGTCATGTCAATACCTACAATATTCTAATATACATGCCTATACAAAAAGTTGATAGTTTTGAAGATATAGTGACAAATATATAATTTCTAGCAATTTCCCCACTCAGTGCCTTACAATTTCCCCATTTTGGGCCCCATGGCTATCATTTGTGCAAATCTGAAAATAGATGACCTAAGGATGTTATAAATGAAATAACTAAGGTACATCTTGTAGATTCAGAGGAGAAGATTTTTAAAGTTTTTTACTATTTTCCCCCTTGTGGGGCCCCAAGGGGACATAACTCCTTCATTTGTGCAAATCTGAAAGGGCTTCACCCAGGCATGATGGTTACCAAGTTTCATTAAATTTGACCTGGTGGTTTTGGAGGAGAAGAGTAAAATGTCAAAAGTTTACGCACGATAGACGACGCACAACCCACGACGCATGACGCACGGAGATGGATAGCAATAGCTCATCTGAGCTTTCAGCTCAAGTGAGCTAAAAATATTAAAATTTGAAATGATTTTGTTCAATCAAACTTTGGTCCAAACCAATGATATTTACCTATATAAATAACATTGATACACATGGCTTGCTTGCTAAAATATGTGTGACATTATTTATTTGAATGTTTCAGTGCATTGATGTGTATATGGTGCATAAACACAATAAACATGTTTACTGAAAAAAGTAGAGATAAAAAACTTTAACCTCTGTTTAGCCGTGTCAGCATACATGTAGAAATCTCTACCTTCAGTGTTAATTTTTTATTTCCAGACCTCATCAAAATCAGTATATAAATTAAGGAATCTCCCTTTTAAGGTTGAGATTTGAGTTCATTGTCTTTACAATGTACAATAAACAAAAAAAGGGAAAAAATAAAGCTGCCTAAATGTAGAACTTCTATTTATTGTATTAGAATACAATTTTGTCATTAATGAACTTCTAGTAACTACTGTAACTTCTCTGAGAACATATAAGTGATAAATACCTTATTTTGATACCAGAGAACATCTGATTATCCACAGTATATGGGTGTACAGTTGTCATGTATATATAGGGATATGGTAACAGTTCCCATTTAAGACTTTCTAAAAGACCTTTGGTAGCAAATTTAGAGCTACAATAATCTCCAGCTCCCTTCATCGCTATCAGTCCCAGTACAGAATTCATTGTGACTATATGACCTCTCTGTTCAGATATCATACCAGGTAAAAATGACTTTATTGTCTGAAAATAAAATAAAATATATAGTAACAGTAGTATGAATGACAATGATATGGTTGAGTAATGGTGCTCTATGCTCAAATCAAGATTCTTCTGAAATATTAAAGCAGTTAATTCTGGAATACTTGAGGAAAAAAGAGTATCTGAAGAAAACCACCAACCTTGGCAAGTGATCAACAACTTACTAACTCTTTCACACTAGGATCTACTCAAGTGGGATTTTAATCAAGGTGGTGAGAGGCATTATAATTCATAACTGTGTGCTTCAGTACTATAAATGGGAAACTATTAGGATTTGTATATATTTGGTACTATCAATTACCATAGCAACAGGGATTGTACATATTGATATAAACATGATAAACTTATAAACCATAATTTACAATATCATTTCTTTGGATCTTGAAAATGTACCAGTTAACCATACTAACTGTCTGTGACCACAAAAAGGTATCATAATGGTAAATGTTATTACATGTTCATTTCATGTTTGGCAATAAATGGAAGGAGGCTTATAAAACATACTGCATACAGAAAAACATGAAAATAAACAAGGAGGAAAAGTTATCAAGGTACATTAAAACGAGGTTTTACTGTGATTAATGGATCAGTAACTTTGGATGTATTTAAGAAACAGAAATTATGCTCTTTCAAAATAAATCATTCTCTAATTCATGTATATTATTTTTTCTTTTCTGAGCCCACCTATATCTACTCATCATATTTGATCTTATTAATACATGTACTATTATTTATATAAGCTGGGTTATTTTGTAAATCTGTATTATCTAAACTATACATCAAATTTAAACCTGAAAACTACAAAAACTAGTCCCCTACAATAAGTCATGTTTAACTTCATGTGTCACATACCTTATTACATGTAATAACCTACCCATATGTTTGACAAAGTGTTTGTCTCAAAAACTTTTTGTATATCATCATCATTGGAATCTATTATTGGTTTACCACATACAACACCAGCGTTATTGACCAGAATAGTGACGTTACCAACTGTTTTCTTAATTTCCTCTGCCTGCAAACAATTAACATTAATTTTAGTAGAATTCTGACTAACATTTAAAATTCTGGAGGTTTCAGAGAATCAACATAGCTCGACTGCATATCATATTTATCAGTTCTCCTTGCTTATAAGTGACTATATATGTAATCTCTGAAATAGGGGAGCAGAGTAGTGGTGTTTTACATCCAAGTCAAGATTTTTTTTTATTGATATCAAGATTGTCACTTATGGGATAAATGAGAAAACTGTTTCCATCTAATAAGTATTAGATTAGATACACTAGCTACCTTTCTCAAAATTCGTCAAAATTTTGTTTCTTCCCAAGTGGGATTCAAATCTAGCCAGGGAGAGACACTGTGATCCACTTGACTATACATCTATTAATTAATTTCCCTTGCATCTAAGGATCAAGTGTCTCAAGGACTCCCTAACATCCGATACATGTGTACACGATTCCAACTTTTAATAATCAGTGTTTCTAAAATTATGTATATTGCCTTCATTATCCACATTCAACATTTGCTTGAAATAAGAAAGTTTTTTTTTAAGATATTACTATTTTTTCCGCATGTTGATTTAGAAACCAGCTGAACAAGTATTTCCTCTTATTCATCTCTCTGTATCATATTACATGTATCTATATATGGATATAGCATACCTTTAAATACACCTGTTGATGCTGGCTAACATCACATATCATATATGAACACTTTACACCAAGATCAGCAATTGTTGACGATGTGTCCTGCCAGGGCAACTTCATTTTCTTCCCCATAATATAATCTGTAAAAAATTATGTATTTAATTTTTTTAATATTTCTTTATGGCATGTTACTGGTATTGAGATGGTAAAATAATGTATCCATCACTATTTTTCTCCACTGGTGTTTAAAAAAATGATTGTTCTAGTCTTTCAAAGTAAAAAAAAATGATTCAACTAAATAGTTCTGTAGTATGTGCCTATATATGCAAGTTAAAAATGAATACCAATTTGATTACAAATTGCAAACAAAAAAGTGAGTCCATAACAATTCTGTAATGTTTTGCATTTCCCTTCCAAAAGCATTGAACATTCCCCCATAAATTTTGATTTTTTTTACTATAAGAATACAGTTTTTGTTTTAAATAACAAATTCCAGTTTTACTATATTTTTTTTTATTCTTTAAGAAAAGTTATAAGGAGTTTTAATTGATTGTTTTTCATGTGTACAGTAGCAAAATTATTAGGGAATTAGCTTATAATGAAGAGATACACACCAAACAGTTTTGAATAGGATGCCTCAATTAATAAGATTACCATCAAAAATTGAATTTGGGCACATAAGAGAAGAAGTGTTTCTAATTTGCCCAAATATTGTCTGGCTATCTGGGGCATTTTTTCTTTGACATATTTTGATTCTATGTTGTGCCAACTTAAACAATTTTAATGGGATGTTGTTGTTGGGATGTTGTTTTTTAACTGTAGCATCACCAATTTTCAGCTACTCACAATGACAGCAAGGTGATAAATCTCTAAAGATATAAGGTATATATCTAGGAATAAGGTCATGTATGCCTGAGATATGCGAGTGTGTATTATGGTCTGCAGAGCACTCTAAATGTCGAGTGCCAGGCAAGGAAGCAATATATGAAAATGTTTAAGTCTGACCCAATCAGGGCTTAAACCCACAACCTGCAGCTCTTGCAATCCTAAGAGGTATTACACCTGATATCAATTAAAACTCACAAGGGAGCTATGTGGGAAATAGCAGAGAAATGAAACTGGAATGTTTTGTAGTCTGTGCTGATCAATTTTACAGGCTAATTAGGCTAGACTTTTTGGTCATGCATCATAGAATGTACTCATATAATCCCTTTGGGAATATTTTTGCATATGTAAGTTGCAATCTTTTAGACATTTTAGTAGAAACTCTCAAACTCACATGTTTGGGTTTAAATTGTCCAAAGTGGATAGCAAGTTGTCTGCCTATTCCCCTCCCTCCGCCAGTTATCAGGATTATGTCATTGGTAACACTCTTTCTCTTTTTTGGCATAAACCATAAAACAATTGAGGATACGGTTATAACGAAAACTTTCACTGTCAGCCATAAGAAACATGCTGTGTAACGAATCATAGTTATCTTCCTACATAATCCATATCATGTCACTATATTCACCGTTTCAGTTACTGGCATGCCGCATACAACAAAGACCAAAAATATCATCCTTGCGAATCTTTTTGGGTGACTTAAATGTTAAATATGTATTTTGTAGAAATATTCGGTGAAATCTTTGGATATTTACAAATTAAATAAAATATTCCTACTATTTTTTACAATGCAGTAAGCATTTTTTCTCGGAAGGTTTTGCAAATTGACGTTGTAAATGGTTTAAAGGTGTTCCGAGTGGTCATCAAAATGGATGTTGGAAAACGAAAGTAGGTTTATAGAACTATTAGAACTATAGATCATGTTTATAAACAAATTAAAGTGTCAAAATTACAAGTTTTAGTAAAACTCGTTGTTAAGAGACTTCACGAATTACTTCACTACTAGGATCCATACTTGTTCATTACAATTACAGATTCCCTTCTGAACAACATCGCGATCGATCACCGCCGTCCTGTAATACAGATAGTAAGACACATCAACCCATAAAAGAGTTCCAATACAAAAGTTTTTGAATATCGTATGACTCTTGTCTCCCTTATACTATACACCTAAAGTTAGTCATATTAATTTAATTAATACAGTTACATTACATTAAACTGTTAAGATGATAAAGTAGGCGTTCATTATATACAGAGTGGAATTGTGTCAGGCCCGTATTCAGAGGGGGTGCAAACGCACCCCCTTTGAAAACCATTAAGCACTGTATAAGCCTCGTTGAAAACCATTTACCACTATTAAACTCTTAAAAATCGTATTAAAAACATTAATTTTGATTAATTCCAAACATTTAGATACATCATATTTGACTATTAATTGTTCATTCAAATACTCCAAAATGCACCTATTTTGCATTTCATTTTCACAAGTTTTATGAGGGAGTATGCCCCGAGATCCTCCACCCCCCCCCCCCACCCCATTTGCCTTGTTTTTCAACATGGAAAATTCCCATAGCGGCAACCTTTTAGTTTGTGCAGAAATATTCAATGGTAATCGAGGATGTGCATATCAATTTCCCATTACAACTAGATGCAAGTAATTGAAAAATAAGAAAATTAATTCCAGTAATTGTATTTTCTAGGAAAGTTTTCCATAATTTGCTGTCACAAACACAATGATTCAAACAGTATTGTAGCACAAGTCTAAGGTTTTTAATATGGAAATGGATTAAATGATTAGATTTATTATGGGATCTCTCATCTACATCCTGAGTAGTATATGTTGTCAAAAACCTTCTACTGTGTACATAGATATGAATGAAAATGTGTCCAGCAATTTGCCATCAGAAATGAAATGTTTACTGGTAGACACATCTAAAAATGTATGGATCCTTTGCATCATATAACAAGGTTTTCAACTATGCCTAGATTTTTTTGGTACCCAGAAATTACACTGACCACATATCAGTTCTTACAGACTTTATTTACTGTTAGTGATCGTGATAAATTTATTTTTACAGAATCTACTTGGATTACAATGCTACTACACCAGTAGATTCAGAAGTTTTGGGAGCTATTACTGCCTCATTAACAGGAGCTTGGGGGAATCCTAGTAGCTCTCATGAAGCAGGTAAGTTTTTAACCTAACCATCTTAGATCTTGTAAGATTTAAAAGAGTTTTAAAACAACAAATATGTGATGTAAACTTGATTTATAGATATTGATATTTTTTCTGTTTACATTTCACTTTAACTCAAGTTTTGTTAATTGATACAGTAAATCTGCTAGAACAATCACCTCTACATAACAGTCACCTGTCCATTAAGATTTCACAAATGAAATCTGTTTGCTTTGTGTTTCAGCAAAATCCATTTTATTGAACCCCTTATCTAAAGATTATATTTTCAATCCCATAAATGATCTTTATGCAGGTGTTACTGAATATTGTTTTTAATATGACTTATACCAAATGAGTACCTCTATATGGAACTTAAGATGATAAGGAATAACTTTGACTTGGTTTTTACTACAAAATAACCTAAACAGGTCTAAAATAGGTATGCGAGTCTTGTTATTTCCCTATCTTGACTGTGTAGTTTTTAGGTACAAACATGATTAATGTAATTTGACAGACACTGTTTTTTTTTTTTTAGTTCCAGTTCCAAACTGTTTAACTAGAAAGGAATTAGAACTTTAGCATTTTATGAGTGATAATCCATCAGTCTGTGTATGTGTATTTTATTTGTTTGAGTATTACACTGTAGATTAATTATAGTTGTACTAATTGTGTACATGCAACTTTATGTCACATTTTAGGTTTAGCAGCTAAAAGTATAATTGATGAAGCCAGAGAAAATGTTGCTAGAATGGTTGGAGCAAAAACTTCAGGTACAAATTAACACATAGATAAAAAACATTTTAAGGCATAAATTGAGAAGAGGTGTCACAAGAATAGGAGAGTGCAAACTTCAAGTTTAACATATTGAGAACAAAGACCTGCAAAAACGTGTCTAAGCATATGCTTAAATTCTCAAAAAGATCAAACTTCAAAATTTATTGTTGAAAAATAAACACAATTTAATATTCCAAAATGGAGGTGGTAAAAGCAGTATTTTTTGTTAAAAGTTCAACATTAAAACATTGTTTTTCTTTGAAAATAACCTCATAAAAATATATAAAATATTTTTGTTAAACATGAGAAAGAAAATGTTTGCTAGTATGGAGATTTTACATGTTGAAAATGGTAATACAACAGACATTACTGCAATTTACTAGTTATATTATGTCTTTGTTGATGTATTATCTTATCTTGCATGTGCAAAAGGATCTGCTATTTGCCTAGTAGTTTTTCTTCATACAAATCCCACTAGAGGCAACATTCTACTCTGTGCAAAGATATTCTATGGTAATTATGGATATGAACAGCATTTTCCAGTTATGATTATAATTCAAGAATTAAAGTTAAAAAGACTAACTTTCATTCAAGTTAACTGGATTTGTATAAAATTTGGCATAATTCACTGTAACCAAAAAAAAAAGTTACATCAAAAGCAGATGAATTGTGATTTATTTGAATGTATAAATATCTATATGATAAACTGAAATTTCTTCTCTTATCTAATAACAGCTGTATTTACATTTTAGATATTGTGTTCACATCAGGAGGTACAGAGGTCAGTATTCTTGATGAACTGTAATGTTTTATATACATCAAATATAGTAATAAAAACAAGTGAATACATGTATACATATAATATATACCATGTTTACTACATGTATGGAAAATATTTCGCTAACCTAAAGTTGTTGTATATATGTATAATAAGTTATTTCTTGAAGCTCTAGATGACATTTACATTAAAAAATTGTTTGTAAAGACAAAAATATAAATATTCCTCTAGGCCAAAGCAAAACAAAAACATTACCGGTTTCGAATTCCATTTTCAGCTTAACTGCCAATATCCAGATTATGGCATGACAAAGTGTACATCTGTGTGTGCATCCATGAACTTTACATTACAAGACTGTTTGTTATGCCAAAAATCCACATATTCTTCAGGAAAATACAAAACAAAAAGATTTAATTTACTAATTTTCACTTTCAGCTCAACTGGATATTGCTAGCATAGTGGAGTGTACATCTGTGTGTGCATCCACACATCTTTAAATTTTAATCATCTCCTCTTAAACTGCTGAGTAGAATTGAACCAAATTTATGAAGAAGATTTAACAATTTATCCAGCTGGACATTCAAAATACAAATTTGTTAGTATTATGTAAAAATTGTGCCTGGCATTGCTGTTCAGATGTCAAATTCAAAAAAAAAAAAAAAAAAAAAAATGTCAATAAACATTTGGTGAATATGATAACTTATATATGTTATATATTGATTATTTGACATTTACATTTATAAGTGTAGTTACAGGATCTAAATACATAATTAATTAAAATTTTTAAGTTATGATTGATTATTGGCTACATCCCTTTTATAGTTGACACTAAAAATGTGTTTGTAATGGAACATGTTTTTGTATTGTATGTTAATTAATGTTGAAAATATACTCAGTAAGTAACAATAACTGGTAATAAAATCTATTAATTTTTAAAGTCAGAAGAGAAAGTCACTGTTACTTTAAAAAACATCAAAAAAATATTCAAACATTTAAAGTTTTTGCAGAGTTATTCATGTTTATTATGATGAAATTTGAAGTTAATTATATATTAGAGTTTTAAGGAATACCAGTATGTTTTACACACATTTTTATAGGTTTTTGTCGAGCTTGGCATCGCCATAAGGCGAGACTTTGGTGTTACTTTTCAGGTGCCGATGGCGGCAGTGGAGGCATGTCAAAATGTGAAAGTTTATGTTAAAGTAATGTATTTTCCACTCGATCAAAAACTGACCAGGCAAGACATTTAAATACGTAGAATTCTTTGTTTGACAATGAATACTTGTATTTTATTAATGTTGAAATAAGCTGTAATTATACGAGTATTTTCTTTTTTTCAGGGAAACAATATGATTTTACAAACAGCACTACAGTATTTCCATAAATCACATGATAGACAAAATGGAGTTGATTTTTCAAAGGGAGATAATACAGATAGTTTGCCACATTTTATAACCTCAAATTTAGAACATGATTCAGTAAAACTTGTGCTGGAGCACTTTGCTGAGGAAGGTTTAGCAAGTATGCATTACATTATTAAACAGATAAGAATGTGATAGCCATGTTGAGGGCTTAGGTTTGTTTGTGAGTAACCATCTATTTTACTGGTTATTGAAATATTCATTGCATCTTTTTAGTTTATATCTTCATGAAAAATTTTAAATCACAGAAAAAACCTTTTTATTATGTCCCTTGACAAGTTTGCTTCCTGATTTAATCACAAACTTTTTTGAAGTCCCTGAATCTATTTATTCTTAGGATTATTATGTCACCAAATCTTTTCATTAATTTATAATTAATTAACTCCGAAAAAGGTGTTGATGAATCCAAGTTTTACTATTATGTCATTCATGAACTCCTTGTGCAAAACTAATGGTACTTTTCTTACTTACACACATATTGTAAATGTTATATAATTGTATGATGTATGCCTTGAACCTGATTCAGATGTAACCAGTATATCATCAGTATGGGTATCTTGAGGTTATGTGTAACTTCCAGATTCTATTATTGAAAATGATCAGTGTTTGACTGGTATTGATTACCTGTTAAAGTGTCCATGAATGAGACTTGCAGAATGTTCAAGTCTCATCTTAAAGTACCATTTTGTCAGTATGTAATCATAAAATGTCTTTATTTGTGTAGAGAAAGTGTTTGTAGATGGCATCAACCTGACTTTGACCCCTGTCTTAAGATTGAAAGACATCATTATTTTTTAAAAATCAAGAATATTTGTGAACACGCGGATACATTGATTTCTTTATATAAAGACCATATTCTGTAAGAATATTTGATGATTTATACTATTTTCTCTATCATTGGTCAGTAATTGTTAGTGCTTTGTTTTACATTGCAGAAGTAAGCTTTGTACCAGCCTCCCAGACAACAGGTTGTGTTGAAGTTGAAGATATAGTGTCATCTATAAGGCCTACGACATGTATGATTACTGTAATGTTAGCTAATAATGAGACTGGAGTCATTCAGGTTTGTGTCATCTATAAGGCCTACGACATGTATGATTACTGTAATGTTAGCTAATAATGAGACTGGAGTCATTCAGGTTTGTGTTATCTATAAGGCCTACGACATGTATGATTACTGTAATGTTAGCTAATAATGAGACTGGAGTCATTCAGGTTTGTGTCATCTATAAGGCCTACGACATGTATGATTACTGTAATGTTAGCTAATAATGAGACTGGAGTCATTCAGGTTTGTGTTATCTATAAGGCCTACGACATGTATGATTACTGTAATGTTAGCTAATAATGAGACTGGAGTCATTCAGGTTTGTGTTATCTATAAGGCCTACGACATGTATGATTACTGTAATGTTAGCTAATAATGAGACTGGAGTCATTCAGGTTTGTGTCATCTATAAGGCCTACGACATGTATGATTACTGTAATGTTAGCTAATAATGAGACTGGAGTCATTCAGGTTTGTGTCATCTATAAGGCCTACGACATGTATGATTACTGTAATGTTAGCTAATAATGAGACTGGAGTCATTCAGGTTTGTGTTATCTATAAGGCCTACGACATGTATGATTACTGTAATGTTAGCTAATAATGAGACTGGAGTCATTCAGGTTTGTGTTATCTATAAGGCCTACGACATGTATGATTACTGTAATGTTAGCTAATAATGAGACTGGAGTCATTCAGGTTTGTGTCATCTATAAGGCCTACGACATGTATGATAACTGTAATGTTAGCTAATAATGAGACTGGAGTCATTCAGGTTTGTGTCATCTATCAGGCCTACGACATGTATGATTACTGTAATGTTAGCTAATAATGAGACTGGAGTCATTCAGGTTTGTGTTATCTATAAGGCCTACGACATGTATGATTACTGTAATGTTAGCTAATAATGAGACTGGACATTCAGGTTTGTGTCATTTATATGGCCTCCTACATGTATGATTACTGTAATGTTAGCTAATAATGAGACTGGAGTCATTCAGGTTTGTGTTATCTATAAGGCCTACGACATGTATGATTACTGTAATGTTAGCTAATAATGAGACTGGAGTCATTCAGGTTTGTGTCATCTATAAGGCCTACGACATGTATGATAACTGTAACGTTAGCTAATAATGAGACTGGAGTCATTCAGGTTTGTTTGTTGGTTAAGATAATTGACATATATCATTGAAGTTGTAGCAAAACACTGTAGTAAAATTATGGAAATGATTGATATAAAGATGACTTGCAAACACATGCAGATACATGTTTTACAAGTTATCATGGTGGTACAGTTATTTGGTGGTAATATATAACTATAAAATTGCTCTCATGCCCAATCCTGAAGCTATAACATATTTCAGAGTAAAACCTCTCACAAAGCTTATAGAAAGAAGCTAAAAACTTTTAGCTTGGACTGGAAGATATGCGGACAAGCTAGTTTAAACTGTTCTTCTTACAGAAAATGTTCTAAAAAGCTTCTTTTAGAAATTCTGGAATTTTCCAGACATGTTGCAGAAAGGGTATTGTTTTATCTGTATGTTTGTATTATGTTGGTTTCCTCAGGGTTGCATAATTTTGATTTTATTGAATTTCACCAAACTTTTACCCTGATAGATATTGAAGCATTGCCTTTGATTTTTATTCAGTCTATTGAGAAATAACTTGAATAAAGATTGTGCACTTAAAATAAATACAGCATATGTTCATTGTGCTTAAAGTATACAAATCTTAGGGTTTTCAAAACACTGATATAAAGGACAAATCTTTTTTATAGAGGTGGTCACTATACTGATTTTAGTATTTGAGATTTACATAATACATGTACAGGGTTTTTATTTCAGCCAATAAAAGAGATCTGTGAACGTGTTCAGCAGATTAATGCAAACAGAAGAAATCAACCACCAATTTTACTCCATACAGATGCTGCACAAGCTATTGGAAAAATTAATGTAGATGTCCTTGACCTTGATGTTGATTATCTCACTATAGTAGGTCATAAGGTAAAGTTTAAAAAGCCTTACATTTATTTCTTTGATAAAAAAAAAAAAAAAAAAAAAAAAAAAAAAAAAATTAGCATTATGTCAAAAAGGCAACATGAACTATGAACTTATGGTCTAAAGCAGCATGTGTTTGTGCATGTGTGACAGATATTGTGTATGTGGATATTGTTTGCTGGTCGAGTCAACATTTTCCAAACCTTTTATTACAGTTAACAGTGACACTTGATGAAAACCATAGAACCATTTGTTCACAATAATGCAATGGCATAAATAAGTAGGTCACGTGTACTGGGTCAGAGTTGCTCAAATAGAAAATCACAAAGCTTTGCTTCCCCCCCCCCCCTCCTCCAGAACCTCTGAAAAAAAAAAAACCAAAATCTAATGCGAATTTCATTCAGCTGTGTGGCATCTAAATACACAGATATATAATAATTATTATTTTGATAATGGTATGTTATTGGTTCATCTGTCTGTATAAACTGATTTTAATAAAACTTTCCATGAATATTTACCATATTCAGAAGATTTAAGGTCAGGTTCACATTTCAGTATCCCCATTTTAACACTTGACAAGTATAATGCCTGTCATCATCGTCATGCCATTTTGAGATATGCACAGTAGGAAATTATCTAGGTGATTATTAAACCATTTTCAAAAATTGTACACTTGTGTTTTTTTAAGACAGTACTTATTGTTTACTGGTATATTTAATAATAATAATTCATGTATGTGTTTTAGTTTTATGCTCCAAGAAATGGTGCCATATATGTAAGAAACTTAGAGGAAAAGGGAGCTCCTTTATATCCAATGTTGTATGGAGGGGGACAGGAAAGAAATTACAGACCAGGGTATGTATGGTACATCAGAGTACATATTAATTAAAACAAGAAAGGTATTTAAGACCAGAGTAGGTATGGTACATCATGGTAGGTATTACACCAGGGTAGGTATTACGGACTAGGGTAGGTATTATACACCAGAGTAGGTATTATACCCCTGGATAGGTATTATAGACTAGGGTAGCTATTATAGACTAGGGTAGCTATTATAGACGAAGTAGCAATTATAGACTAGGGTAGCTATTATAGACTCGGTTGGCTATAATAGACTGGGGTAGGTATTATAGACTAGGGTAGCTATTATAGACTAGGGTAGCTATTATAGACGAAGTAGCTATTATAGACTAGTGTAGCTATTATAGACTAGGGTAGCTATTATAGACTAGGGTAGCTATTATAGACAAAGTAGCTATTATAGACTAGGGTAGCTATTATAGACCCGGTTGGCTATAATAGACTGGGGTAGGTATTATAGACTAGGGTAACTATTATAGACTGGGTAGGTATTATAAACTAGGGTAGCTATTATAGACTCGGATAGCTATTATAAGACTCGGATAGCTATTATAGACTAGGGTAGCTATTATAGACTACGATAGCTTTTATAGACTAGTGTAGCTTTTATAGACTAGGGTAGTTATTATAGACTAGGGTAGCTATAATAGACTGGGGTAGCTATAATAGACTAGGGTAGCTTTTATAGACTACGATAGCTTTTATAGACTAGTGTAGCTATTATAGACTAGGGTAGGTATTAAAGACTAGGGTAGCTTTTATAGACTAGGGTAGTTATTATAGACTAGGGTAGTTATTATAGCTTAGGGTAGGTATTATAGACGGGTAGTTATTATAGACTAGGGTAGCTATAATAGACTAGTGTAGTTATTATAGACTAGGGTAGCTTTTATAGACTATGATAGCTTTTATAGACTAGTGTAGCTATTATAGACTAGGGTAGCTATTATAGACTGGGTAGGTATTATAGACTGGGTAGGTATTATAGACTGGTGTAGGTATTATAGACTAGTGTAGCTATAATAGACTAGGGTAGTTATAATAGACTAGGGTAGCTTTTATAGACTACGATAGCTTTTATAGACTAGTGTAGCTATTATAGACTAGGGTAGTTATTATAGACTAGGGTAGTTATTATAGACTAGTGTAGCTATAATAGACTAGGGTAGCATTTATAGACTACGATAGCTTTTATAGACTAGTGTAGCTATTATAGACTAGTGTAGCTATTATAGACTAGGGTAGCTATTATAGACTGGGTAGGTATTATAGACTGGTGTAGGTATTATAGACTAGGGTAGCTATAATAGACTAGGGTAGCTATAATAGACTAGGGTAGTTATTATAGACTAGGGTAGCTATTATAGACTGGGTAGGTATAATAGACTAGGGTAGCTATAATAGACTAGGGTAGCTATTATAGACTAGTGTAGCTATTATAGACTGGGTAGGTATTATAGACCTGGGTAGCTATTATAGACTAGTGTAGCTATTATAGACTAGGGTAGCTATAATAGACTAGGGTAGCTTTTATAGACTACGATAGCTTTTATAGACTAGTGTAGCTTTTATAGACTAGTGTAGCTATTATAGACTAGGGTAGTTATTATAGACTAGGGTAGCTATAATAGACTAGTGTAGCTATAATAGACTAGGGTAGCTATAATAGACTAGGGTAGCTTTTATAGACTAGGGTAGCTATTATAGACTAGGGTAGCTATAATAGACTAGGGTAGCTATAATAGACTAGGGTAGCTTTTATAGACTAGGGTAGTTATTATAGACTAGTGTAGCTATTATAGACTAGGGTAGTTATTATAGACTATGGTAGCTATAATAGACTAGGGTAGCTATAATAGACTAGGGTAGCTATAATAGACTAGGGTAGCTTTTATAGACTAGGATAGCTTTTATATACTAGTGTAGCTATTATAGACTAGGGTAGTTATTATAGACTAGGGTAGCTATTATAGACTTGGTAGGTATTATAGACTGGTGTAGGTATTATAGACTGGTGTAGCTATAATAGACTAGGGTAGCTATATTAGACTAGGGTAGCTTTTATAGACTACGATAGCTTTTATAGACTAGTGTAGCTATTATAGACTAGGGTAGTTATTATAGACTAGGGTAGCTATAATAGACTAGGGTAGCTTTTATAGACTAGTGTAGCTATAATAGACTAGGGTAGCTATAATAGACTAGGGTAGCTATAATAGACTAGGGTAGGTATTATAGACTAGGTTAGCTATTATAGACTAGGGTAGCTCTAATAGACTAGTGTAGCTATAATAGACTAGGGTAGCTATAATAGACTAGGGTAGGTATTATAGACTAGGGTAGCTGTTATAGACTAGTGTAGCTGTTATAGACTAGTGTAGCTATTATAGACTAGGGTAGCTTTTATATACTAGGGTAGCTTTTATAGACTAGGGTAGCTATAATAGACTAGTGTAGCTATTATAGACTAGGGTAGCTTTTATAGACTAGGGTAGCTTTTATAGACTACGATAGCTTTTATATACTAGTGTAGCTATTATAGACTAGGGTAGTTATTATAGACTAGGGTAGCTATAATAGACTAGTGTAGCTATAATAGACTAGGGTAGGTATTATAGACTAGGGTAGCTGTTATAGACTAGTGTAGCTATTATAGACTAGCGTAGCTATTATAGACTAGGGTAGCTTTTATATACTAGGGTAGTTATTATAAACTAGGGTAGCTATAATAGACTAGTGTAGCTATTATAGACTAGGGTAGCTTTTATAGACTAGGGTAGCTTTTATATACTAGGGTAGGTATTATAGACTAGGGTAGCTTTTATAGACTAGGGTAGCTATTATAGACTAGGGTAGCTATTATAGACTAGTGTAGCTATTATAGACTAGGGTAGCTTTTATAGACTAGTGTAGCTTTAATAGACTAGGGTAGCTTTTATAGACTAGTGTAGCTATTATAGACTAGGGTAGCTTTTATAGACTAGGGTAGCTTTTATAGACTAGGGTAGTTATTATAGACTAGGGTAGCTATAATAGACTAGTGTAGCTATTATAGACTAGGGTAGCTTTTATAGACTAGTGTAGCTATTATAGACTAGGGTAGCTTTTATAGACTAGTGTAGCTATAATAGACTAGGGTAGCTTTTATAGACTAGTGTAGCTTTTATAGACTAGGGTAGCTTTTATAGACTAGGGTAGCTTTTATAGACTAGGGTAGTTATTATAGACTAGGGTAGCTATAATAGACCAGTGTAGCTATAATAGACTAGGGTAGCTTTATAGACTACGATAGCTTTTATAGACTAGTGTAGCTATTATAGTCTAGTGTAGCTATTATAGACTAGGGTAGCTATAATAGACTATGGTAGCTATAATAGACTAGGGTAGCTATAATAGACTAGGGTAGGTATTATAGACTAGGGTAGCTATTATAGACTAGTGTAGGTATAATAGACTAGTGTAGCTATTATAGACTAGGGTAGTTATTATAGACTAGGGTAGCTATAATAGACTAGTGTAGTTATTATAGACTAGTGTAGTTATTATAGACTAGTGTAGCTATAATAGACTAGTGTAGCTATAATAGACTAGTGTAGCTATTATAGACTAGGGTAGTTATTATAGACTAGGGTAGCTATAATAGACTAGGGTAGTTATTATAGACTAGGGTAGCTATAATAGACTAGTGTAGTTATTATAGACTAGGGTAGTTATTATAGACTAGGGTAGCTATAATAGACTAGTGTAGCTATAAAAGACTAGTGTAGCTATTATAGACTAGGTTAGGTATTATAGACTAGTGTAGTTATTATAGACTAGGGTAGTTATTATAGACTAGGGTAGCTATAATAGACTAGGGTAGTTATTATAGACTAGGGTAGCTATAATAGACTAGGGTAGTTATTATAGACTAGGGTAGCTATAATAGACTAGGGTAGTTATTATAGACTAGGGTAGCTTTTATAGAGTAGGGTAGCTATTATAGACTAGGGTAGTTATTATAGACTAGGGTAGCTTTTATAGACTAGGGTAGTTATTATAGACTAGGGTAGTTATTATAGACTAGGGTAGCTATAATAGACTAGTGTAGCTATAATAGACTAGGGTAGCTTTTATAGATTACGACAGCTATTATAGACTAGGGTAGGTATTATAGACTAGGGTAGGTATTATAGACTAGGGTAGCTTTTATAGACTAGGGTAGTTATTATAGACTAGGGTAGCTTTTATAGACTAGGGTAGTTATTATAGACTAGGGTAGCTTTTATAGACTAGGGTAGGTATAATAGACTAGGGTAGCTTTTATAGATTACGACAGCTATTATAGACTAGTGTAGCTATTATAGACTAGGGTAGTTATTATAGACTAGGGTAGGTATTATAGACTAGGGTAGTTATTATAGACTAGGGTAGCTATAATCGACTGGTGTAGTTATTATAGACTAGGGTAGCTATAATAGACTAGTGTAGCTATAATAGACTAGGGTAGCTTTTATAGATTACGACAGCTATTATAGACTAGGGTAGGTATTATAGACTAGGGTAGCTATTATAGACTAGGGTAGCTATTATAGACTAGGGTAGCTATTATAGACTAGGGTAGCTTTTATAGACTAGGGTAGCTATAATAGACTAAGGTAGCTATTATAGACTACGATAGCTATTATAGACTAGTGTAGCTATTATAGACTAGGGTAGGTATGATAAAACAGGTTAGTTATTAGAGATCAGATTGAATATTGAAGATCAGGTAGGTGTTACATAGACAAGGCTAGATATCGTAAAAAGAGTAGGTGTCAGAGACCAAAGGTTAAATATGATAGTGAAGAGGTTTATTGTTACACAAACCAAGGTTTATATGTTAGTCCTGGAAAGAAATCAAAGAAAAGTGTAGGTATCATAAATCAGGGTAGGTATCAGAATCAGTGTTATGGTGTATATATATGCCTCCACAAGAAATTTTCAAAATATTATTCTTTCTATTTATGGTGTAGAAATAATTGAATAAGGCTTGCTTTAAGTTAAACCATAAAAGATTTATTCATTGATTGAATGGGGTTTTATGTACCAGTCAAAAATATTTAACTGATATCATGATGCCACCAGCTATAGGTGAAGTGGCAGAAATTTTGACCTTTGCATTGTGCTTAGAGCAATGTAAAGAGAGGGTTCTTTAGTATGCCATGCCTGCTGTGACAAAGGGGCATTAGTTTTTAAGGTCTCCGAAGAACCCTGTGACTTTCATTTCTAAATACCAGGTGCTTGGCAAACCAGTCTCTACTTTTTCTTAATCTTGTTCAGACCCAGTTGGGGTTCAAACCCTGACCTCCCACACATAAAGCGAGCACTCTACCAACTTAGCTACAGTGGTGGTTAACCATAGAGAAATTTGCAACTTTAATCACTTTACATACATTGCATATGCAATCCAGAACATGCAAAGTACAAGTTAATGATAGAACAACTAGAAAAGACAAAACAAATATTTATATTACTGATTATAAAACTCCCTTCCTTTGGACTTACACTGATGTTAATGTTGGGTGGTGTGGTTGTAGTACTATAAAAGGGTAATATCCATTAATTCAACTTATTTTACAACTGGTGGTCCATAAATACATAAAATAATTTAACATCCTGAATACTTTTTAATCTTGTGAACATTCTGTTTTTATTCATAATATACCAAACCTATTTTTTCAATACTTGTTGTATTGATAAATACCTTTGATTGATATATTATATTTATACTGGTATTCGCTTTAAATTGTAGAACAGAAAATACAGCAATGATAGCAGGACTTGGAAAGGTATTATGATTACAACACTATGACATAATCTTGCATAATATTATTCTTTATTGTCTTAAAGCTATAATAATACTACATGTATGTACAGGCAATTTCACATCAGTTAATTTTTGCCAGATGCAAAATTTCAAGATACATGCATTTGCCTACTGTATTTTTCACGTCTGTGCAAAATATTACAACTAAATCATATCAAAATGAAATGTTTGAGAAAAATGTTTTTGTTACTCTGGCATGGAACTTATGCCAAAATTGAAAGTATAATTTATAATGTATCACACATTTTTTTAATTATACACTAAAGATTATCATATAACTAGAATTGAAAAGTATGTATATGTAGTGAAATGATTGTCTAAAACCATTCAAAAATAAATCTTAATAAAGCTGTCTAATAATCATAGGTTTTAATACCACAAGTTTTATATCCCTTTGCCTATCGTTGGTTTGCTGGTATTTTTTTCCTTGGGGGCTTAGGTCAGCAAAAATTAATGGATCTATTAACATTAAACTGTTGTATTTCCTAACCCACAAAAAAGTAAAACTACTGGTACTCCTCCCAAGAAAGCATTTTTTGATTCAACAGTATGTCTTACTTGGCACACTTTATATAGGTTATTGTGATTACTTAGTGTATAGTTTTCAAAGATTTATCAGAACAATGTCATTAAAAAACAGTAACATTGGGATGGTCATATCCTGACTGGTTATTTGGTAATTATTTCAGGCTGCAGAATTAGTTGTTCAGAATTTAGATAAATACCAGAAACACATGGAAGAAGTCAGGGATCACCTTGAAGTTAGACTTATGGTATGTAGTTAATGTTGACAGATTATATTATGTATACAAGATATAATGGTAGAAGCAATCATAGTTTTTGTAACCATCTGATCCATGTACTGGAAATATTGCTTGCAGAATTAATGCTGTAGAAATTTGATTATGAGTTCTGTTATTTTATCTTTTCCCTTATTTATATAATAGAGATATAAGGGTCATATCTAACCGTTTTCTTTGTTTGAGTAATAATAATTAACAATAATCAGTTACTTTCAAATTGATAAAAAGATATAATGATGTAAACTGCCATGTTTTTTTAAGTGTTATAGACATGTAAGAATAACAAGATGTAAAATAAAACAATTACAAATAGTGAAAGTTAATGTTACTAGTTTTAACTAAAATTGCCATGAATTAAAAAAAATGAGAGAAAAAAAGTGAAATGTCACGCTGACTACTAATGAATATTAGAAAAAGTTCTTTTTGTACCCCCCCCCCCCCCCCCCACTTAAACATACACTAATATATACTACACAGCTAAGACATAGTATATTATAAGTATGGGGTACAAAAGGAACTCTTACCTGAATATAAACTGACGGGAAAATTCTGGAAAATTCTTAGATTACAGTACTAACTCTATTACCGTAATGATTCAAGAAATGTATTACTGGTATACCTCTGATAACTTTAACTCATTTTTTTAGTTGTATTGTAGGAAACACATTTTAATCCCATTTCAAATGGCTCTTTTCTTGTACTTTTTGGTCTTTTATTTCAAATCATTCAAAATAATTTCAGGAGGAATTTGGTGACAATATCCACTTTAATGGGAAGTTTGACACAAGTAGCAGATTACCTAACACATGTAATGTTTCAATAATTGGAAAAGAATTCAAAGGTAAAAAGATATACATGATTGTACAACATGTACAAAATGTCTTCCTGCTGTCTTAATCACTGTATTTATGCAAAATGTTCATAGAAAATCAAACTTTAATGTTGAATAATGTTTTATTATAATCACTTACTTGAGCCTATTTGTAACTGAATATTGCTATTAACATTCTTAAATACCATCAGACATTTCTGTAATAAGGTAAATTTTGTTGCTATTGTGATTTCATATTTTGAACATGTTGTATTCATCCGAAGTAAATTCCTTGGTGATGTATGTATAACTTTACTTTGCACAGAAGGATCCACGGTTTTTCAACTTGTAGAATCCCCCTAGTGGCATTGTTGTACTGCAGCTGTGCTGAGATAAACATATACACATACTTTGTTTCATTTAAACAAAAGCATGAATGAAGATTATGATGTATTTGTATTTTTCAATACTTTTCAGGTGATAAGGTCCTCTCCAAGTGTAATATAGTTCAGGCAAGTGTAGGTGCTGCATGTCATTCTCAGAACAGGTGAGATAATAATAAAGGATATTATACTTGTTTATTTGACAGGAAGTTGTATGATAGTATAGGGGCCAGTTTTGGTCCCAAAAGGTGAATGGTATTGAAATAGGAACACAGACAGAAGTGAACATCAGTATCAGCAGAATTTTATGACATTTATCTTAGTGTCAGCCTTAACTCAACAAAAAACACAAAAACGTCATGACAATGGCCTGTATGTTTATCTACTTGTTTCAAATTTCTTTATTTGTAATGTTGTTTGTTAGTTATTTTATTCATGTATAAAATATATATTTTACAACAACCAGCTTGAGAATTGATAATTGCAGAATACTGGTATTTAATTTGCAATGAAAATAAAATTAAGGACATGTACAATTTTAAACCCTAAGATACTTCATTCTCAAACTGAATAATCACTGCCAGACCTTATGATTACCCATTACAGGTACATGTATAAGCTTTTACTATTTAGACATGTTGAACTTAGACCTTCCCACAACTTTGTTTTTTATTTATTTATTTTTTTGTTTTTGCTTTTGTTTTTGTTTTTTTTTTTAATTCTTCCCACAACTTTATTGAAAACAATATCCAATTTGAGGTAAAACGGTAACTCTCCAGACTTGTACAGTAGGTTTTAATTTGAAACTTGACTAAGTAAAAGTGCAAAGAGGTGAAGTGGTAATTTGTGTTTTATGCCGTAGTCAAGAGTTTTATATTGATCTGAGGCAACATTCAACAAAATTTCTCAATTAGGAGAAATGAGTAGGATTCAGATCTAGGTCCTAAGAGGTACTGTGATCCATATGATGGCAGTTTAGATCACCCAGGACCCTAAGGCCCATGCAAAGAAAATTATCCCTGCACTGTGCCAAATAAATAAATCTTCACATGATTTTATATGCATATACATGTATTTATTTCTGTAATTTTATGAAGTATTCTTAATATTTATTTTTACTTTTAGAGCATCACCTATTCTTCTTGCCATTGGAGTACCGGATTCAATCGCCAGAAATGCTTTAAGATTGTCTGTTGGAAGGGAAACAACTCTCTCAGACATTGACTTTGTTATATCTGATCTCAAACAAGCTGTGCAATATTTACAGAATCAAGCTACTTGATTTTAAAAATAAAATGTTATAAAACACTTGTAATTATTTGAATATTTAAAAGATGGTTGTATGAGTGTTAAATTAAGAAATCTTATAAAATACAGTATGTTGTTTAAACACATAAATCTATGTTTTACATTGCATAAGCAAATTTTTCAAGGATGTTTATACAACTGAAGTATTAATATGATATAAACAAGTTTATATGTCATAGTGCACATTTCTACATTTCTAATCTGCTTCCATTGTATTTTTGTGGCTTTTCTAATAGTCAGTTTAGCTCATTTACTAGTTTTAAATATGTGTATATGTTTTTACATAATTTATTGACCAGAAAACCCATCTAGAACACAATGTTAACCTTTTGCGTTAAAGTTTGCTACATGTACATGTTTTTATATTATGATTTAAGAATAGCAAGTTATTAATAACAAATTCATACCAAAAAGACATAGTGCTATTACTTCAAAAGTGTTTACATATTTCTCTGCAACATTTTAATACATGTACCTGCAATTTTAGTATTTCTTAGTAAAAATGCATATTTTATATGAAAAATGTACATTTTGAGAAATGAACTTATTTATTTATTTTTTAGGATTTTCTGTAGAAACTCTAGATATCATGTAATTATTAAATGAAGTTTAACATAACATGTACATGTTTTTAAAGTGGTTCAGTATTTTTGGGGCAAATATGTCAATTTTAAAAAGAAAACACTGATTTTGAGAAAATTAATTCTTTTTTGTGGCTGTTATCAATTTACTGTTACTTTTGATGGAGTTCTTTATATTGGATGGGTATTTTGGTGTAGGATTTTATTTTTCTGAAAAAAATCTACAATTATTATTTATTATACAAATATTTTAAAAAATAAAGGGGGATGATGATTATAATGCTACTGCTGCTGATGACAATGGTGATGATTTATGCTGTTGATGTTGTTGAATTTATGCTAGGGATGATGGTGAATTTTCTTAATGATGATGATGTTGATGATGCTGCTGCTGCTGATGATGATGATGATGAAAACTTGCTCTTGATGATTTTCATATAGTGGAACATACTTGTAATGAATATCATTAAGTGAGCAAAATTAGTGATATATAATAGTAATTATCACATTGTCACATATATATTTTTTCATTAATAGCATATTACATGATGATTGTGGAATTTTTCAACCAACAACTTGTCTCTTTGATGATGATGAAATTTTCTCTTTGAATATTTCCTGCATGTGCATTTAAACCTAAATGTTTATACCGGTAATCACTTTTGTTTTCAATGAATACAACATCAACAACAACAATATCAACAACAAAAAATGGAAAAAACATGAGAAAAAGAATCAAGTTCTATCCATGTGTTACTGATGAAAAATGTGTACTACTTATGAATATTTTTGACATTTTGATTAAATATGAAATGTCATTTAAAAACATTATAGTTTTCCAGTCATTGTTAAGATAACCAAAGACTCTATAAGTTTAACATGGTGTTGAATAGAAGTTGTCATCATTGAAACTATTGGTAGAAAATAGAAAGTTAGTAGAGCGGGGGATCTGAATGACAATGTCTTCTTTTTAAGTTTCCTTGCCATAGGCCTGTGATGTATCATACAAATGGTAATTCTTTATCCAGACAGACTAAGGTCAGATTGAAGATAAAATTTACCTGAATCTCCACTTATGCATATTAACCAATAATTAACATGATAATTGGTCTGTGATTGGTAAATAATAAATATTAGTATACAATATCAGCTTTAGTAATTTCATGTCATAAATCTTTTAATTTGCCAATTGTCATTTCATAAATTGGAGACATTTATGCAATGATGTGTGGCTACTACTTTCTTCTTTAGTTCCAATATATTCTCACAACAAAATGGCAACCACAATTGTTTGATGCAGATGTAAAAGTTTACATAGTTTAATGATTCAAAACTTTAATTTTTAAACCAAATTGGTAGGATATAATCATTACATCGAGGTATGTTGCTGACCTAATATGGTTTATATATGGTCAGTAGATATCATACCTGCACTTGGGAGAACATTTTATAAAACAGCAGTATTTGATACATGTATTTCACAGCTGTTGCAAAATCTGTAGTATAAATATTTCTGACTATTCCTGGTTGAAATAATAGCAGACACTTATTTCTTAGATAATAATCTACTAAAGATATACTGTTTCTTAATATCAGAAATATGTACCTGTTTTAATAATGCCTGGGTGACATAGGTTTGGATCCTGTATGGGTCTTGTTATGTTTGCAACATTGATCTCAATTCACATTCAAGGTCATATGAATCAATATAGCCTAATAATCAATAGCCTAAGACCTTTAAACTTTATATGTAACATTAGGGCATGAATTTCTACCGCATTTGCAAAGCTGATTAACCTTGACTTACATTTAGGGTTACAGTGACCTAATTTAGTAAGATTTTAAATCATTGTGTTAATTAAGATCCAAAACAAAAGGCTTGGAAACTTAAAGACTTCATAATAGCATTAGCACATTAAGCTGTAACAATACTAGTTGACTTTGCCATACATTCGATCAAGATCACAGTAGCTTAAATTTAAAACAGTAAAAACTATATTTTGAACCAAAAAGTTTAGAAGATTAAAACTATATAATGTATCAAAGCATGAAACTATAACAAATTTGCATAGCTAGTTGATCTTCATTCAATGTCATGTTAACAAAAAGAGGAAAACCTCTCAACATTTTTCTGTAACAAGGATTAAGTCCTAAATGCTTGAAACGTACTTCAATTGTATCATCAGTGTTTGTAGCCACTTCATTTATTAAGTTTGTTGACCACAAAATTTTTGAATAAAAATGTTTAAATGCAGAAAAATTACCGGTAGTTTCTTCTGTGACAAATTTTAAGATTTTTTTCAAAGTCATTTATGTAACAGGAAAAGGAAAATGCTGACTGGAGGGACTTAGAATTTGTGTCTTTAGATTAATAGCAGGATACTGTACTAACACACTAACACAGCTGTTTGGCTACCTGTCAAACCTGGTCTGCAGGTTCTGCCTTTTTATTCAACTACCTTAAATCAAAACTCCTTCCAAAGAAAATGCAAGTTCATGGTTACAACTTTTTTTTTTTTTTCTTTAAATGTGAATTGTTTTTCTTTTTTCCTTTTTTTTTTTTTTTTAAAAAAAAAAAAAAAAAACAAAAAAAAAAAAAAAAAAAAAAACAAGTGTTCCTCTGCAGTTAAAATCAAAAATAAAATTTTCAAACAAAATTTTTTTTTTTTTTTTTGATCATGAACAATTAAAAATTGGGTATATTTTGTTTGAATTATCTATTGTGTTATATATTTTATAGGATTGTTAACTTTTACAAGAATATAAGCAATAATTCAATAAACATAATAAGCAAAAAATTCAAACTAAATGATATGAAGCTACATATAACTTATACATACATATATAAAAAATGAACATTTAGCAAAAGTGTCACATGTGTTCTGCCAGCTGGTGCACTTTTATTAATTTTAGTTTTCCACATTTCCAGACATTCTTCTATTACTTTGATTTTGTTTTAAATGATTTCAATTTATCGCTGCTGAAAGATATTTGAATTGTTCATTAAGAATTTAGTTGATTAAATGAGGGATGGATGTGCTTGTTTTTAGAGAAGATGGGGTTTATTGGAGACATTTAAAACATTTTAAATTGTTGCTTCTTCTTCTTCATTCACTTTTTTCTTTTTTTCTTTTTTTTTTTTTTTTTTTTTTTTTTTTTTTAATTTTTTGTTTGTGTGTCCTTCATAGGAGCACAGAGTTTGTGTCCTTCACTAGGAGCACAGAGTTGATGTATAGGGACAATTGGGTCATGTCTAAGAAAAATGTCACTGAATGTCTCTTTAAAAAAGTTCCTTGATGCCAGGCAAAAAATAATAAAAATAAAAATAATTAAAAACAATAATAAAAAAATAAATAAATAAAATTAAAATTGAAAATGTAAATAAATAAAATGAAGTATAATCCGGATTTTAGGCTTTAATTCGGTCCATATCCGTACCGTTTTGTGTATTATTCACAATAAATATGCAGGAGTATCTATTAGCACAACTATATTTTCAGCTCATAATATTGTTTTCGTTATTTTGTTTGTTTTTGAGTTTCTTCTATGTTTACAATGAGCCATAAACGTTATATATAAAAGTCTTATCAAGCTTTAGATTTAAATTCTAATATAAATTTATGATTTATCCGAGAAATCGTACTTGGTAATTTAAATACTTAGTATATAGACATGTACACGTTTTTTGTGCAAATATGTTCATCTGACTAAAACCGGTAACAAGTTGTAAACAACTTTAAAAAAATAATTGTCAAGTTTAAAGGTATGTTTGTATAAAAAGAACTGTAAGCATTTCAAAAGATTTTGTTTTACAAATATTTGATTTCAGAAATGCCATTGATGATCGAAAAACAAAATTAGAAAATAATTGCGTTTGAAAAAAGATAGACAGTTAGGCTACCAGGCTACAGTTCATGATTAGATAGGCCTTGTCCTTACGTTATAATATGGCCTCTGATTCCGAAACAAGTTTATGAATACAAATACAGAATTTTTGTATACTCAATGTTTACTTTAACAAATTTGCATTTGTAAAACAACAAGGATCAAACTGGATTTTAACCTGACAATATTTTCTGTGGAGATTTGCGCCCCCCCCTCCCCCCCCCCCCCCCAATGATTTACGTAGAATCACTACTGTCAATAAGCGATAAGCAGAACGCGCTAACGGAAAGCTGAGGTTAACCAAAACCCTGTCAGTATCAACAACCATATTCTTCTAAAAGCTACATAACTCCAACTTTCAAGGCTAACACTTTCTAGTCATGCAAAAAAAGACTCCGTAGTTTTATTCTCTTCTATAGGAGTCCCATCTCTTGTCACTACATAGAAGAGACCGATATTTATGAGGCCTTTTGAAACCAAGTTGCTAGATTATTTTGTTTCTATACCTGTTTACCCCCAGGTTTCACCTCCATTAACGAGTCTTTTTTACTCTTCTTTTGATATTTTTTTTATTAATTATGTTATTAACTGTGATTTAACAATCTTGATTGAAACTTAACTGCATGTAATTTTTGCATTTAAAATTATCGTAAACTTATCCAATATATAGCAGAATAGTAAAATATTAAGAGACTTATTCAGTAACAAAAGAGTCACTTTGATGTAAGTTTTATAACGGATAAAGATGAAACCATCACAGCTTACATTCCTGTTAAGGAAAGTTAAAACAATACTTAAAAAAAAAATCAAACAAAAACAAAAACATCTTCTGGAGAAATTTTACAGTTTGTAAAACGAAACAACATGGATTCATAACTATTACAAATCAACTTGTCAAAACTTCATTTTGCTAACTCTTCCCAGTTTTCTTTACCAGCTTATTCCAAGTGTTAAAAAACACTTGTAACACTTTTTTACACTAACTGTTTGAGGTGATATCAAACAAAAACACAAAAATTTGGCAGTCATCTTCAAATTTGTTTGAATAATTAGACACATTCATTTAAAAAAAGAATCTAATTGCATGATAGTAACACTTGGCCTGATACAGCGTTTCAGATTGTTGGTGCGCCCGCGTCATTACCGCATTGAAGCTGAATAATGGCGCTATAGATTTAATCCAAATGGGTCATTCGGGCGCATAATATTTTTTACACATCTATTAATTCATCTGTAAGTTTAGTATCAGTAAACTTTATTTTATCCCGTTTACAATCATGTATCAAAACACAACCTGCTTCTACAGTGTACGACTATGTTATTCGTGTTATGTATTAACCCGAACAACCCAAGTCCATCATATGTTTAACGGGTGTAGTAGGGTAACGAGTAAGGGGAAATAATTAGTTATCATTATGAAAACGGTTCTATTTGAGAATGTTTTTTAACAAGGCGAACCAGCGTTAAAAAAGATGTTAACACAGATGGAATTATTGAACAACAACAAAAAAAAAAAAAATGTTGATGCCAGTGTTCACGAAAAATTTAGATATGCACTGTAGATTCTGAAGTTACACCGTTAGTGTTGTAGGCCTGACAAACCTTCCGATTAAATACTTAACAAATTTATTGTTTTTATTGACCCACTAGTTTCAGAAATGACCCCCTTATTTCCTGTTGTATGGGCCAATGTGGCCCCTATGGAACCCAAACAATCTGAAGCACTGCTGATATTACTAGGATGAAGATTAAAACACTAGGCCCAATTTTACACTTTACACACACACACACTATCGGTGATAAATTGGTCACAGCTGTTAAAACCTTCTTTACGTTATTTAAAAGGTTACTTTCTCCTTTCCATCTACTTCATAAATTTTGTCTGAGGTTATCCAGTGATTTAATTTATTCTTGCAATTTATACAGTGTCAATGTTTGTCAACAAATGATTATTGTCTTCTGAAGATATTGTTTTTCAAATTTGAATTTGACATCAAATTTAAGTGCAAGATGGGTACCCACTTTATATTGTTTTACCTTTTAACCATCTATTCCATAGTGTTTTTAAAACAACTATTTCACAAACTGGCACAGAAGTATCTTAATAAGCACAGCAGGATGGAAGACAGTGCCCAGGAGGGAGCTTTTTCACAAGGGGAAGAAGACATGGATGATGCTACTAGTGATGAACAAGGGAGAGAACTCATAATAGCTGATCCTAATGCAGTGGTAATATTTATTATTAGGTGTGTGTGTGTGTGTGTGTGTGTGTGTGTGTGTGTGTGTGTGTTTAACACTTTTGAAACTTGTTATGGATTTAAGCAATATTTGATCTAATAGAAACAATAAAATTCATAATTATAATGTTAAGACACAATAGATTTGAGTTTATAATAATTGTCACATTTTAGAAAAGTTAAACTGTAATTGTTATATATTGCCTCTGTCAATATTCTTTTATTTAAATTGGGGTAGTCAATTTTGGGATAATGGAGGAAACTGAAATACACAAAGACAACCTCTGAGCTTCGTTATGTGACTCACAACCCACTTGGATCTCAGAACTATGCAGGTGAACCTAAGCATTTAGTGGAGCTGTATATCACTTTAGACATTCAAGGATAAACCTGTTATTTAAATACCATTAAATAAATTATAATATTTTAATGTATTTCTCTGTCAAAGTTCTGTGATTTATTTATAAAATTACCATATACAAAATTTTTTAATTCACTATATTTTTGAAATTTTGTTTAATAAAATTGTTTATTTGTAGGATGTGGATTTTAATCACTGCAAACTGATCAGCATGGCTAATGTAAACCAGTTAGTAAAAGCAGAGGTAGTTAATTGGCTTTATGATAATGATTCTTAAATTTGATAGGCTACTCTTTAGGGTAAACAATTGCCAATATACTGAAGAAGTTAATGAGAAATTGTCAGAAGTCATAAGTCATAATATGATTGTCATAATATATGTAATATATAAATGTATATATGTATATATATATATATATATATATATATATATATATATATATATATATATATATGTAAACGTGGGTATATTCAAAACATGTATGGGTGAGCTATATGACAATATGTGAAGTCATATTTACACATAAAAATTATTATTGTAGCTGCCGTTTCTTTAATTCTGACAGTAAAGCTGCCTGTAGTATTTACTAGCTACAATATTGTGTATGTTAGGGTTAGTCCTGAAACAAAACTCTTTTGTTTACACAAGTTAATTATCTATATTTAGCATTTAGGTTTATGCTGTTTAAATATCATTGCTGATACATGTGATAATGTATATAGTAAAACCTTCTTTCATTTCCATTTTTTGTTAAGACATTTTCAATTCTTTGCTGTCCATTGTTACCCAGATTTCTTGCATCATTCAATTCTTGATTTTTTAATTTCTTAATTAATTTATTAATTTTTATCTTATTTAATTTTATTTTTGATTGATTGATTGATTTTTTTAATTTATTTATTATTATTATTATATTATTTTTGCTATCATTCGTTACCCAGATTTTGTAAAATTAAACATTGTTTCAAGTTATCATTTGTTCAGTCTAATTTTGAACAATAGTTCATTATCATCATTTAATCAAGGATTTAAACAGTTATCATTTAAGGAAGACTTGAACAAGAAAAAGCTAAAAGATATAGATGTACAAACTATGAAATACTTTGGTGTTAATTGATGAGGCATTATAATGAGGTTTTACTGTATATTGTATACCACATGATAAAAAAAAAGACATTATAATCTGTATTGTTTTAATCAGCCTGTAAATTGTATTAAAAAGAACATTATAATCTGTATTGTTTTAATCAGCCCTGTAAATTGTATACCAACATGATCAAAAAAGAACATTATAATCTGTATTGTTTTAATTAATTTCAGCCCTGTAAATTGAGGTATCATGTTTTTTTTAAAACATAAATCTTGATTGATACATTTGTTATCTGATTTTTTAAACTGTAGACTATCTGCTTGAGACAAAACCTAATAAAGAAGATAGAAGGTCTTGAATCGTTGACACAGTTAAGGGAGTTAGATTTGAATGATAACCTACTTACAAAAGTGGAAAATCTGGAGAGATTACAGGAATTACAGTAAGTCTAGAATCATTAATATTTATAAGCATTAAATCTGATTTCCATTTGGGTCATTCCATTTGGGTTATTGAGAAATAACCTGAATGGATGCTGTGCACACTTGTGTGTAATTTCACAAATTGAATTTTGAAGACAAATTAATCAAATGAATGAATAACTTTATGCAAATTTTGCTTTTAATATCTTCAAAACTAAAATGACATGCATTAAATGTAGTTCAATCTAGATTGTGTCACTTCGGCACGTGATTGGCATGGCTTATTACATTAGAGTCATTGAGAAATGACCTGAACATATTTTTGCTTTTCAACCAATGAATTCATTAGAAATTTGTCAAATTTAATTATATACATGTCTATAATTACTGGTCAATCATACTACAGTTAAACCGCGTTAACATTACTTTAATTTTCCTCAATAACCTAACCCACCACTAATTTCCACAGAATGTTGAAGACTTTTTATAATGTCTAGAATTTATAGGTTCATTAAGCTGGTGCATATGCTGGTTTACCTTAACATTAAGTGACAAATTAAAGGTCTCATGAAATGAGATGTCAGTCCACTGCAAAGTTACCTCCTAGTATGTCATTACTCATTAATTTAGAAGTGATACAAAAAGAACATTATGATATTGATATAAATGCTTGATACCTTAAGGACATACACCTGCTGTGGCTCAAAATCACAAATGCTAAATAAGTGAATTATATTTGTACAACAAAAACTGGCTCTTAAATAATCTAAGAAAATTTGAATTTTTATTAAGTTATAGAAATTCTTGATACAAGTTCTGTTTGCTTTTTAGTAGAAGTCTAATTTTAGCAATTGTAAGCTTTCACTCATGTATAAAATGTCATGATTTTTTAATGTCATTTTTTCAAATTTCTACAATATATGTATGGTTTTCATTTAATGCATCGCATATACCTTTGCTATTATTTTTATCACCATGTTAACCAGAAAATGTTTTTGTTTGATTTTTTTTTTTCAGATCACTAGATTTGTCATATAACAGAATAAAAGTACTGGAAGGATTAGATACATTGACAAATTTACATACACTCTATGTTGTAAATAATAAAATTGAAAAAATACAGAATATAAACCACTTAGTTCACCTCAAGTTGCTGGAACTTGGATCAAATAGAATAAGAGTAAGACAAATTATAAATAAAATCATCTAGCCATGACTGTTTGAAACTTGGTAGTTTTATTAACTGATTTGTCAAATTTTGTTACTTACAGACAATCTAACTTTTTGTGAAATTCATTTATTGTAAAGATAATGTTTTAAAGCTGCATTAAGTGTACCTTTTATTGAAAAAAAATTTCTAAAATATATTTATCTGGTTGTTATTGCAATCCGTGTGATTCATTATCTTAAATTCATTCTTATTAGCTCATAATAAATGGAAATCCTAAAAGCTTGGGGCAATAGGTAATATGTTAATTATCATCCTGAAGCATGTGTGGAAGTCTTACATGTAAGTGAACAGTAGCATTGAGAGAGAGAAAAATTAATGTGTTTGTATGAGAACGATATCGCTGAATTTTTGTATCTCAAAAATAACTAGATATATTTATAATAATGTTATTTATCCCTTAATGCAGTCTAAAATGATATATTTGTTTATTTACCAAGTCACTGCTTCTGTTGTCAGAAATCATGCTTGTTTTCTGTAGTTGTTGACACTTTCTCTTTTTCATTCAAGAATCACATTATCAATATTCTAAAATAAGATCCTTTGCTAGATCAAACTAGCAGTAGATTCCCCATGAATTTCAACATAAGTAATCATCATGAAACAATCTATTAAATTTTTATGAGAGGCATAGTTAAGAAAAATGCACCATTTACATATTTTGAATATTATAATATTATGTATTATATTGCAGGTGATAGAAAACATATCAAATTTGATAAATTTGACGAGTTTATATATTGGTAAAAATAAGATTACAGAAATTCAAGGACTTGAAGCCTTAGTGAACCTCAAATGTCTCAGTGTACAGGTAAGTTATTAGAGAGAGAGAGAGAGAGAGAGAGAGAGAGAGAGAGAGAGAGAGAGCGCTACCCCATATTCTGTGGTGTCCGAATTTTATGGTTTTCCTTCCTCTGTCAAGTGTCAAAATATGTATCTATAATTAATAAATTAAGACATATAACCTTACAGGTTCATAAGAACTTGCATTTGTTGACTTAATTGTAATATAGCGAGAATTGGCAAGATAAACTACCCAAATAAACAAAATAAAAAATAACAGGTATTCTAACAATACATTTACCATCCTGTGAAATATTGATTTTCTTCATTCCATGAAATGTTAAGTTTTAAGAAATACATTTTAAGCTATTGAGAACTTTCATATGTAGAAAATACGGAAAACAATATATCAAAATCCAACTACCAGCAGTGTTAGTTTTAAAAGTCATGACAAATGTTGTTTAATGTTTAATTAACAACGACAGGGTTAGATGCACTAAAAGACCAGTTTGGTAACCACTTTAATATAGACCACTTGTCATTGAAGTCCATATAAGGTTTGTTTTATATACAGGTTTTATTATATATATGCAGACAAGATTGTGCTCTCTTTTAGTCCCTATATTTCTAAAAGAATTATTGTTGGATACATTCACAAATTGGTACATATAAATACATTGTATACAATTCCAATGTATTAGTGTTTTAATCCATATTCAGAATGTTTGTATAATTAAATTCAGTCTGTATTGATGGGAACATTATTTCTATTTGTCAGAGTAATCGTATCACAAAGATTAAGGGATTAGAAACTTTAGAGAATTTAGAGGAGTTTTATGCAGATCACAATGGAATAAGTAAAGTTGAAGGTCTGGACAAAAATGTAAGTATACTGCATCATTAAGTTGACAAGACTTAAAGATATGCCCCTATAACCCCTCCTCCAACAAACTTGTTGTCACACACATTATGATAAGATACCACCAAAAACTAACAAGGTTTCTGAATAATAAGTCACCCCTTCCAAAACACACACACACACCTTTTAATATTTAAGTACCTTTAACAGAGTTTTTTAGATTTTGGATTTTTAGTTCATTGTTTAGTAGAATAATCTTTAATGTGTGTAGTTATTGACTACTAGTTGTAAAATAAGTAGGTTGGATGGTCCAAATATGTAAATATTTTTTTATGTCATGTTTTTTGTGGCTGTTTGTATCAATTACTCATGTTTATGGTATTGTGTCACTATCTTGATCATATTGGTTGTGTACGATGTTGCGAAGAACTTTAAGAAAAACAAAACAGCAAATCTTTTCTTAATGTTGTGAGTTGTGGTAAGGTTATAGATGTTTAGTAGTATTATATTAAAGTTATTTTGTTTCAGGTTAAATTAACAACATTAGATTTGGCTTCAAACAGAATAGAGAGGATAGAAAATGTCAGTCATTTAGTGGAAATGGAAGAATTCTGGGTAAGGATACAGAAATAAATACTAGTAGTTAAAAAAGATCTTATAGAATCATGAGAATTTAAGACTAATTTTATTATTGTTATACTTTAAATACACCAACATGATATAAACTGTGTAGCTTCTTTTATTTGCTGGGGATTATTTAATTTTGTTTTATTCTTACTTACAGTGCAAAATCAAATACCAAATGAACATTTCCATGAAACCTTCATATAAACAATCTTATAAAAATGTTTCAAAAATAATAAATGGTAAAAAAAATCAAGGCCTCGTTAATGAAAATTTAATGAAAGCAAGAACTTTTTAACTTAAACTATATTTTTTTAGTGGAACAATATTCAGTTTGACAACTACAAAACATACATGTATCTTTATTGTAAATTGCTGTCAAGAAGTTGACACCTTTGTATCATAACTGCATAACTTTTAACTCCATTGGACATCTTGACTTTCTTAATGCTAATCCTTTTTTTCTTTTTATTTATTTATTTATTTGTTTGTTGTTTGTTTATTTATTTATTTATTTATTTTTTGCTTACTTGACCAAAATTCATGTAATGGCATGATGCAATCCTAGCACAAATTTACATTTTAAAATGAAATTTTCAAGTGCAATACCATACTACTTCCATTGTCATTTTTGCACTTTAATTTCGAGCCCTACTGGACTGTTTCTCTGTTTCTCATCACACTGTCTTTCAGTTATTTCAGTACTTTGATTTATTTAAGTTTTCAAATAATTACATTACCTTACATGTTTAACACCTGCACTTAATTTGTCATTTATTTTTAGTTTAATGACAACCAAATAGAAAACTGGGATGATTTGAAGCAGTTAGAACCAATGAAAAAGTTGGTTACAGTGTATTTAGAAAGAAATCCACTGTATTACGATTCCAGTAATCCAAGTCAAATATGTCCAAATTATAGAAGAAAAATCAAACTGGCTCTTCCACAGGTGCAACAGATTGATGCAACACTGTGTAAATAGACACCAATAATAATTTGTTGATTTCCAATTTATCTTGCAACATATAAATTTGTTTTTCCTACAATGTTAGAGAGATATTAGTTTGAATCAATCTATAATGTTCAGTTGTTGTATGTACTGTTAGGTGCACATTATAAGTGCATGTTAAACAAAATAATGTACAGGGCGGTCAATGAATTCATGTATGTCTCAATTTTAAGTATTTATTATTTTTAGAAATATCAAAAATAAATCATACAGTTGGTAAAAAGGTTATAATTATACCATTGTATTAATGATTGTATGATTAAGGTTGAACAAATTACTGTAAAACAACGTTTGTATGGTGCTCCTGTAACAAATGATATTTTTCTTTAGTCTATTTAATAATTGTCATCATTTTGCCATATTAATTTTACATTATTGGATTTTTGGCTAAAAAGAGGTTTTCCTTTCACCCTTCATTTAGTTTATTCTGAGACAAATATGTCATGTAATATTGTTTTACATTAGAAATGTAATCTTTATTATTTTATTCATATGTTGATTAGAAAAAAGCAAAGGTATGTTGTCTAAAAATAGAATTTTTGGGGTTTTTTTTATTGCAATAAGTTCTGATTAATTCTGAGAAACAAAATGCAAGTATTTTAAAGTTTTCAAAAAAAGCCAGTCCTTGAGTAATGGTGGAAGTCAGTAAATCATATTTCAGTAAAATTCCCTGTCCATTGTTTTTGTTTTCATAAATTGTGATATTTGGTTAACAGTTGTCAGCAATTAAAGTGCACACATATTTTCTGAAATATATTATTGTACTTTGTTGCATATTGTCCATTAAATGGAATTTTATTACACCTATCTGAGTTTGTAAAGTGAATATTTAATTTGTTGACCTTTACTGATGGAAAGTGGATTTATCTGTTGAGTTGCAAGTCTACAAGTTACATTAGGATAAATAAAAATACCCTTTATACAAAAATATACTGTTATCATTTTTGAGCATTTCAGTTGAACTAAGTGCATGTGTTGGTAATGAGTGTGATGTAAATACAGAATACAGGTATTATTTATGACATCTTTGAAGGTGAACTATTTAAAAGTTCTAAAGGGAAATAAAAACGATCGTTTTTGAAAAACACTCCATGTTAAGTACATGTATATATGCAAATATGTGTAATTAACAAAACATTAAAAATGTTGGTCCCCGTTCCTTAGCTAAGATTTTCCTGCAAATTTGGAACTACATGTACAAATGAATATTTCTGCATGTTTAACTACAGATCTTTAATACTTGTACAATAAAAATTTATATGCTTGAAAAGGATTATCAATATTACAGTTTTAACCCTGAAAATTTAAGCAATTGAGGAAGTCAAAAATAAATATATAGATAAATAAATTAAAAAAATTGCCAGATTTTAATTAAGAAATTTTAGTCAGAGAATGAATGTAAAATGGGATCAGTTTTTGTGTACTTTATAATGCTTTTTTTGCATTGCTACATTCCTGCTCCATTCCAAGTGATGAGTATCATTGTATAAAGTCGTTATATTGTAAACATAATGCTACAGTCGACATTGAGTTTAAACTTCAACAAATTGCGAAGTTTCCTGTAATTTTGTAAATCATTACCTACAGCTTGTTTGTATCGCAGATCCCTTGTGATATTAACATAAAAACAGTACAAGTTAGAAAATTGATTTTTTTAAAACAATAAGAAAAATGTTTATTTGGAAGTTGAAATATTTGTTAAATACTTATATAAAATAGATGAAACATCATTCAGTATGTCTGTCAATAGGTTTACCTACGTTTTCATGTAATGATTAATTTATTAGGTCAGTGTAAAGGTGTCTTATTGTCTGTAAGTTTTGTTATAGGTCAAATATAAAGTTCCAATTTGTGGTTCAAGAACATTTATAGAATGGAATCAAATCACATTATATAAGACAAAAGACAAAATATTTGTTGTTTTTGAAGAATAAAAAATATTCAGGTTTTTTAAATAATGGCTTACGGTACTAAATGAAGACCTTGTTTACCTCATAGTATGCTAATAATGGTATTTGTTAGTGTCAACCCATTGATTGATATTATCATACTATTGGCTGTAGTATGTTATCTAAATGTGACAACTGAAACTCCAATAGGAATACCTGTCAAGTTGTAGATCAGATGATAATATCAACATTTTCAATTTTTTTTAATTAACAATGATTTATTTTTAAAATACCTTGGCCTATTTTATTGTATATTTTGGTACAAAATCAAAGCTAGTGGTAATGCTTGTAGACTTAGTTATATCTACAGGTTAATGTATATATGCTGCCATAACAATCATATCATTTATTTATCAGATCAGGCTTGTCCTTTTATATTTTTATACAAGTGTATATGATGCAGGTTTGTGTATGTCATATGTGTATTTATATACACAAAGTATATGACAGTTATTATTTCACAAAGATTTAACTGCATTGTTTTTAGGTGCAAGTGTAACAGGAAAAAAGAAGAAATCATCAGAAAATAACACAATCTTGTTAAGTGCCATGTCTGGTCCTTCTAAGTGATACCAAAAAGACTGGCAGTAAATCACCCTTTTATATCTACTAACACCATTATTTGTTCAGCTTAATAACATTATGTTACAGTTTTTTTATCCAAAATAAAAAGTTTGTACATTTATCTTAAATCTGAAAGTAAAAAATCTTTGTAAAATTACCAGTATTTTAGATTTCTTTGTTAGATCCCGTATATACATGTAATGTTCATTCAACTTCTCATTTTAGAGTTAGGATTTAAACATTGAAAGGTTGAAATATAGAAGTGCAAGAACTATTACTGGCCAAATGTTTAAATTATAACACTATGTAATGTTTATGTTAAGTTGTAAACAGCTGAAATGAATTCCCTAGAAATATTCACTTATACTTTAAAAATTGAACCTATAATAAAGCTATGAGAACAAAATACTTACTCTCTTCATAAATCTTGTGCCATAATATTTCACACTTAATTGCATTTTTAATTTTCAAAAGTATGTGCTTATACGAGTTGTATCTAATGACAACCTAAAATCTGGCCAATGAAAATTAAGGCAGTTGTAGTTGGTGCATATAATCAGTGTTCAATCTAGAAGGAGCCATTGGCTACAAAACATTCCATCAGTTGGCTAACTTTAGCCCATCATTTCCTTATTGATGAATGTTCTGAAAACATACTGCTACTCCATTTTTGTCTTTAAAACAACTTGGCCGTGAATGCTCCTAAAGATGACATTGGCATTTCCACAAATATGTGATTATATAAATGACAAAATATTTTTGTTAAAATTGGATCAGTCTTTATTGCAATATTGTCCCTTTCGAACATTTGGCCCCGATACCAGACCCTGGTCCAGAATAGCCCCAACTTACCTCATTTCTAGATTGAATACTGTATAAGTAATTTTTAACAATTTTAACTTATTAGTTGTTTGTTTGTTAAATGTTTATCATTAATTTAGGAAATAAATGCAATTTGTGAATTCAGTTCTTATTTCTTGATTATCTTTTTATAGTTATTTATTAAAATGTGTTATTCTAATAAGTTAATGCTTACCTGAACAATGTTGTGTAGTTAAAAACAGTGTTCTACAACAGAGTCTAGAATTTTATCATTTATATCGAGGTCAGTTTAAGGATGGGCGAGAAAACTAGTGTGTCCTCAGGAAAATCGTTATCACCAGTAAGTGAACTGACTATTTCACCCTTGGAACAGTGCGACCGTTACTGGAACCTTGTTGGTGAGAGGTGCTGTGATCTCTGAGCGAAGGCTTTGTTTAGTTACCTCTTTCCTTTTCACACATTTAGAAAAAACACACCATTCCACACATATTTAGAAAGAAATACTTTATTGTTTTAGTATCTGTTCTTGTAAATGATCTATACATTGATATGAAGCTGACACGTGTTACGTTCTCTTGAATTTAAGAACATTTCGTAAAAAAGCGTCATAAAAATGCATTTGATAAATCAGATCCCCTTGAATCCAAATTACATTCAAATTCTATAAAGTAATAAAAGTTTTAAGAAATATAAATGAATGAGGAACGTAAATGTGCAATTGCGTTATTAAAAACATTAGAATTAATAAACAAGACCTCATAAGAGATGTACAAATTAAGCTGACCGATGATTAAAGTTATTGATTGTAAAGTTGAGCATAACAATGTGTAAAATTTACTCGATCTTTTGCATTTCTTTTGTTATTCACCGATTTAGCTGATCCCAAAGCTATTTTCTTTTTTATTACAAACGGGTGAAGTCTTTCTTCACACTTTATATGCCCCATTAGGTTGTATATTTGATTTAATTTTACACAACAGTGTAAAGTCTAGTTACCAATGCCAAACTGATCATATGATTTGTCTTATTAAACAAATAGAATCGTGTAAAACCTGTTATGATACGAGATAATTACAGACAGAATCTCTATTTCGGCAAGATTGATCTGCCCTCAATTAATAATTGGCATATCAGAAAACAGGTCAAGCAGATTGTACAGGGTCTTCTTAGAGTAAACAAGAACAGAGCAATGCACAATTATTTAGCAATATTTGCTTCAGGATTAACATATTTTGTAAACAGTTATATTTTAGATAAATGGATAAACAAAATACTTTCGTATATCGGGAGACTATTGCACAGTTTTAACTTGCATGCATGTTCTTCTGCTGAACCAATTCCTTGTCTATCACCTACGTTTTGCTCAGCGCCTTTGTATAATAAATGTTTATATGTTAAATATGGCATGTAATCTGTTGCAATATTCAATATTTTTATATTTATGTTCAATATTTTTTTATATTTAATATTTTATATGTTGACATGTTTGATTATGTAAGCAAATGAAAAACGTCGTAACAAACCGCACACCCAGAATGCAATTATACCATATACATAATGAAAATATTTAATATAAATAAAAAAAAAATATTGCACAAACATATAAAATATTGAATATACATATAAAAATATTGAATATTGCAACAGATTACATGCCATGGTTAAATAAAATTCATGATTAACCTTTTTTCTTTAGGAAAAAACCCATTTCTTGAAAGTTTCAATAATTAGTTTGCTAGTCGTTCTAATTTGCAATGAAGTTACCATTTTATTAAATTACAAGTTTAACCATTCAATTCAATATTTGATTTTCATCTACGATTTAAAATATATTCCAGATCACAATTTACAGATTAAGTCTTATTTAGGATACAAAATGTTATTTTTATGAAAAGTCTCTTCTTCTAGATTTATACAGTCTCAGACTTTGGCACACGTATAAACAATCTCTGGGTGAAAAAATATCAATTCCGTTTAGTAAAGAAATCGCTATTTTTCAGGAGTCCTAAAAATCGAAACATAGGAGACAAGTTATCTCAAAATGTGGAAAATAAGAGCAACATAAGACCTGCTAACATATGATAAAAAAAACCCATAATTTGCATTTAGGCAATAGCAAAGCAAATGCTGCAAAAGCTGATTTTAAAAAGTCTAAATACTCGGTTATTACAAGACCTAAATTAAATCTATCACTTATTTAACGCGCGTGATTCAGTTTGTTGGCAAAGTTGTTTTTTTTCACAAGGAAAAAAATCAAAATGAAATCACTATCCCGGTAAAGGAGAAAAATAAAGGGGGTTTGCTTGAAATGAAAAACATAAGAACTTAATGACGAAATTTTATCTGAAACTACTGTAAAGAAAAAAAGACATTATATCACGACACTTTCTTACATGTATGTTTTAAAAGTTAATTACTCGACAAAAAGAAATCAATTTAAAGTTTGCCTATCAAAGTTAACACGGACAGTACACACACTTAAACTGTTTCAATTAAAGGCCCCTCCCCCAAGATAATTTTATTTTTAATTGACATAAAACAACTTGTATATAAAAACAAAGAATAATTATTGAAACGGCGTATTGATAAGTTTGATTTAGTTTAGAAATATGTCGCTTTTCTTTCTTTCTTTCTTTATTTAAATGCTGAATATGAATACAAAAAGATATCGTTTTTTATCCAATAATTATAAGCTACTGATTTAAACATGAATAAGATGGCATTTGTGTGATGGTTTTAGAATACTTTTATTATTGATATTCTCATCACGTGCACAAAGTTGGATACAAATCAACATATTATATCAATCAATATTTTTATACAATGTGGTTTAGTTTGATAAATTCTTGACACTTTCAATACTTTAAATTCGACCAATCATAATCACAGACTACAAGGAAAGATAAAAAATAACTCGACAGAATTTACTAGAAAATGACATCTATTAATACAAATTTAGTATACGGACCTAGCATGGACACCTAACTAAAGTTTATCAAAAACACACTTTGAAACTCCTTGTATTCTCGCATAGTTATGAATAAATAAATAAATAAGAGGCTAGAAGAATTGGGTACTGTTATCGAAGTACAACTGTGCAATATAAATTAATGTGACTATTAGACAGCTTTAGCGGAACTGTTGTATGTGCAGATTTGTTAAGTCAATAGGCGGTTGACCTGTTTACAGGAAACACATACCCTAAAAAACCTATGATGCAGTGTATCATTTTCATATAGTGGCTGAATGTAACGCCGCATAGCGGTGTTGCCGTATAAACGTGTTACAACACGTCTATGCGGGGTATTTCAGCGCAAAACGAGGACGCTTTTATGCGGCAAAAAGACTACCTTCCGCCGCATAAAGAAAACATTTAAAACAAAATACCATAATATCCTTCATTATCATCACCTACACCTCCATCAACATTACCACCTTCACTAAAAACAGCACAATTAACATACTCGTGATGAAGATGATGAGGATGTTGATCATCATCATCATCATTCTTATTATTTTTATTATTACCATCAATCATCATTACCATAAACCTTTTTATAACGGCATTTAACATCTTCCTCGCCTTCTCATCGTTCCTGTCCTTGTTCTCCATCTCCAATCATTATTATTATCATTATCAACACCATAAATTCTAAATTGTCACCGTCATCGTCATTAATGTCACCACCACCGTTTTTTGTCGAGATATAAGGTCACCGTGGCCCCTTGCGCCGCATATAAGTAACACCATCTTTAGACGTTGAAAACCGCTGCATAAACGTGGCCTACCTCTTCATGCTTTGCAAACGGCTGCATAAACGTGGCCGACCTTTTTGCGGCGTTACAGCCGAACAATCTTCAACTAAAAAAGTTGAGTTGGTAAACTTTCCTGGTTTGAACTTGTTAGTGATTTTGATCACTCGGATAGGAACCGACTCTCAAAACAGCAAGGTTTTTTAAAATGCAATGTTAAACATCGCGTCTATATATGGCTGAAGTTAAATATACAAGTTCTTGAAAAATCGAACAAAGTACATTTGTCAAAATGTCTTCGACATGAAACGCTCTCTTGGAAATTAAACGTGATTTTCTGTCGTTACCATATGCTCCGATTGAACATTTATTTTCACATGGGCAGATACGAACAAGTAGACGGTATAATTCAATTAATCAGAAAACAATCCCACTTCTGAAAACTTAACCTCAATGATTGCCTCTAAAATAAGCATTTGTCTACGTTAGTCGTCATAGATCGGTTGTAATTTTAATACATGTCTATTTAAGAAGCTTCAGTTCAACTGGAGGGTAAAATTAAGAAAATGCAAAGGCGTGTGTTGTGATTATTTGTATGATAAGTCTGACTATTAATAGGTTTCTCGATTTGTCGGATTTGAATTATTATTTATCCATTAAAATTAAAGATCTCTGCGTATTGATTATTCATAGTGGTAGAGATTACAACTAAACATCTGTATCATTACAGGAAATGTGTTTTGGACAGCGAATTATGTTTTATTTTCATAGAAAATCTCATCAACTTTCATTATGTTTGATTTTATTCATTTACTTCAGACTTGGCTTTACTGAAAATTATGAGCATCGCTATTGCCATAAAATATTTCTGTCGTAGAAAAAATTTGCCGCAAATTGCGATTTTATCACCGGCATAAACTCAGTGAACAGAAAGCCATCTGAACAACAGTATACACTCATTTATTTTTTTCTGCAGTGTGCTGTATCCAATATATTGTAATTTTTTTTCAAAACTGTTTTAAGTTATACAAATATGTTTAAATCCGTTGAATGGTTTGCAACTCGCGCACCCGTTCAACTCATTTATGTGGCTTTTCAATCAGTCCCTGGAGGTATGAAGACACAGAATTATTCACATTACGTTCATGTCGCTTTTATATTGTCTTATAGCATGGCAGATGATGGTAATGTGATTTTTTGAGCAGGCTCAAACTTCTCAGTACCTTCTCGCCATCCTTTATCCGCGAAGTTTGTAAACAGAACTATTCACAGTTGCTACTACATGTACTTCGCCTGTTTATAATAAAAACTATTTAATCAAATGTAATACAATAAAATGATGGTTACATTTACTACTCCTCGCTTGTTGGGGGAGGGATAGGTGCCAATCACGTGTGAACTTTACAATTCAAGATAAGCTCCAATTCAATGGAATTGATAGGTCTTAAATACCCCTTTTTGATATGCAGCGTTTTTTTAGTTTGCTTAATTTTGCTAATAGGCATTGTGGATCTAGACTTGTAGATACGGAGCTTCCAATTCACTTGTCACACAACTCGGCTTACTGTTCAAAATAACATTATTTCAGTGTACTGTTACTATGGAAGAAAATACAATATGTATAATTATTATCTATTAGATAAGTGGGAACATATTATAAAATCGCATGGCAATAACATCTATATCTTAACACTGTGTCAGTCACAACGATATGTTTATTATTTTAAAAAGAGACAGTACATGTAAGCACAACGAGGCAACAGCTAGAACCATGAAATACACATTAAATATATAACAAAACTTACGGTAAGCTGATATCGTCTGCTGATTTTACCCATACCTAAAACCCCTTTACAAATTTGGGTTGTCATAGCCATTTATGGAAATGTAATACAACGTCCTACTAAAATGTCTAAAAAATCAATCTAACAGTTCCAACAAGTTGGTGTTTATGTTAAATAAATAAATAAATAAATAAATAAATTTTGTAAGGTTTTGAGAGATACGACTTAAAAACACATAATTTTCATGTGTTCGCTTTTGAACATAGATACAGATTATGCTGCTAGCTGTAAAATAACGTTTAATGAAACTTGTCCCTGGTCACAGATGTCTTGATAATCGACAATAACTCGTATAGAACAGACAAATCTCTATTTTGATGGCAAATATTTTATAAAACTGTATAAAATATTTCTATAACTATTTTTTTTTTAATCATTAATTATTAAAATAAAATTAAATATTCAACATCGTTAAAAAGATTATATTCCTCATCATAAAACTAAAGTCATTCTGTAACATATGGAAACTCCCTTTTTTGATCTAGCATGCGCAATATTGCACCGTCGAAACTGTCTGCTTTTTATGTTTAAGATATAGTTGAGAGGAAACAGGCGATTGCTGACGTAAAAGGTAAGTCTTGTTTATCAGATATTTTCAAAATGTTGTTTTCGAATGAAATGTCAAAATTTTTTCAGTATAAATGGAGGTTCATGGTAAGAAAATAAAAATTGTCATTTTACATATTAAAATATGTTAATGTATAAATATTAACTATAAGGTTAAGAGCATAAAAATTAAATGATAATTAAAACATGACATTTAAATATTTTACTTTTCACAAAAAAATGTCTATTAAATAAAATACAATATCGTAGATCTAAAACTGATTATTGATAACTAATAAATAGTAACTAATATAATCTATGATTATTATACTTTGATAGAAACAATATAATACTTTCAATATATATATATATATATATATATATATATATATATATATATATATATATATATATATATATATATATATATATATATATATATATATATATATATATCACGGATTGGATGTTTGAAAAATTTATACATATCATACTTTTAGAAGCAAGAGATTTGTTCATGAAAATAAAACTTAACGATACATTATTACAAAATCAGTAAGGATTATTTTTTTTATAGAAAACGGCCTTTAAAAATCTTAAAAGGAAATATAATATTACATTGAGAAAATGGATACTAAAATCCAGAAGTTTAGCATAAACAAAAAACTTGCTGTGTACTCTGAAAATGAACATTTTAGAATTTTATTCACATTTGATGTGAGATAAAATGTTTAATGAGACTGAAATGATGTACTTGAATAACAACAGTTCATGTCAAATATCACACTGGACTGCACAAAGTTAGGATTGTTTTTATTTTAACATCGCCTCTCTCTCTCTCTCTCTCTCTCTCTCTCTCTCTCTCTCTCTCTCTCTGTATGTGTTAAGAAAGTTTTACTTAGTTAATAATTTTGTTTTTAATTTTAAACTTGATAATCTTATGACGATTACTAAGTTAGACTCTCTCTCTGTATGTGTTAAGAAAGTTTTACTTAGTTAATAATTTTGTTTTTAATTTTAAACTTGATAATCTTATGACGATTACTAAGTTAGACTCTCTCTCTGTATGTGTTAAGAAAGTTTTACTTAGTTAATAATTTTGTTTTTAATTTTAAACTTGCTAATCTTATGACGATTACTAAGTTAGACTCTCTCTCTGTATGTGTTAAGAAAGTTTTACTTAGTTAATAATTTTGTTTTTAATTTTAAACTTGCTAATCTTATGACGATTACTAAGTTAGAAGAACATGCCACACTTGGATAACATTTTTGAACGGATAATTAAGGCCAGGATGCATCTGTAAATACTTTGATTTTATACATAAATCCACTTTACATAAAAAAGTTTTCTTTATAAAAGGTTCAATTTTATAAACTTATTAAAACTTAGTCTATATTTTACCGTTATATTTATAATAACTATTTATATTGTAAGAGAATACTTCTCTTTTTTCGAAATCCCATATTATTGTGATGTAAAATAATTGTATGTAAAATGAAGGGACAATATAGTATTGTTTAAACTAAACTAACAATCTCTTTAACCGACCGAAGCTTTTCACTGGTGGATTTTAGCGTGGTGGCTATTTTGGTTCCTTACTGTTTGTGTCGCTGTTTTTACTTTTTCTCCAAACACCAAAAATATTTTTTTTCTTAAATAAAGCTCATACTGCACCGACATTCGGAATTTTGGTATTGTTTTTTTTTAAATTGCAATATGTTTCGAATACACAGTATTCCTTATCAAGCTTAAATTTTAACTAACTGATAATCTACATGACAAGATGTATATTAACATTAGATTATTAAACATATGATACAATATAATTAATTAAATATTACAATTATGGATGGACTTAAAACCAAATTAAGTGTACAGTCTAAAGGTTTTTGAAACACATTCAATAAGAATGTTGTCCCATCTCCTGCTAATTGTTTGTTGAAAGTGGGTTTTTCAACTATAATATGTAAAGCCTTCAGGATCACTAAATCAAAGTCTGTGTATCCTTTGTTAAGGGTTTTGAATGAATTGGTGATACTGGATTCTTTACATCTTTTACACTTTTCTGTGTGGTTAAATACGACACTTCCTGTTATAAAGTGTTCATTAATGCATCACTGAAGGTTTCTTTTTGTATTACCTACATACATGTAGGTAATACTTCGATCGTCTAAGCATTGAAATTTCTATATTACTGATGCCTTCAGTTGTCTTTAAGACAGATGTTATAAGTTTTTACTTTAACAACATTCTTATTTGTTAGGCGATGAACTTAATTGGGTTTTTTATTAGTAAAATCTATATATAATTGTACAGTGAAAAATCGTGCTGTCGTTAGTCCTTAATTTGTCATTATGTAACTTTAGGGGGGTATTTTTATCAATTCAAGTAGGTGACTTACATATTATATTCCGTTTTCGTTTGTAACTCAAGCAGTTACTATCAGTCCATAATTGTTTGCCATAAACACATTTAGAGAACAAAATTCTATATTAAAACAAAATCATTAAAAAATATCAAAAACCCATGTAATTTTTACTGAAATAATCATCGGGGGAACAATAATCACACGTACTAAAAATTTCTTTAATTCTGTGCATGTAGCAATGTTTTTAATGTTTTCAACAAGACAACAAATTAACTTTGTCTAAAATATCCCTTATGCACTTTCCTAGTTTACCATATAGGATATATTGTCATGATTTGAATATTCGTGATTATCACACCATGAAAAATCCGAACAACAATAAACACCCAATTATCAACTTAATACTATTTCCCACATTTTTCTGATTGAAAAAATAAAAACATTTTTAACTATATCTGTCGCATTTTTGGACATATATATATATATATATATATATATATATATATATATATATATATATGTGTGTGTGTGTGTGTGTGTGTGTGTGTGTGTGTGTGTGTGTGTGTTCTTTCAAAAGGCTTTTAATACAGATGTCATGTGCAGAATTTGAATATTTCTCTTTGTAAAAATTCAAAATTCTGCACATGACACAGAGAGGCTCAACTTTTTACTTACTTGGGGGTAAAACTTGATTCTGTTGAAGAGAATGCTAGACGTTGGACCAAGTTAGAAGACGTGGAACTTGAATCTTATTCAACTGATTTTTGGTAAAGTTAAGGAATGTCAAAAGGGTTTATGGGTACTAAACCTTCTTTAGTGCTCAACCGTGAGATTTCTGCAAGTCTTACGGATATACATAACAAATATGTTGTAGGCCAATCAAGGCCCTTAATAAGATTGATGGCTGTCATTACAATATTAATGATAAGTATGAAGTCACTGTATCCAAACTTATACTGGATAAATTTGACTTACCACAGTTCCATGTTCCTTTCATTCTCAAATTGGACTTTGCACGTGAGGAGTGTACCTGTAAGGCAGGAGGTGTTTATCCTTCCAGAGAACCCGGTCTCACTTTGATGGAAGTTCATGTGTATAACTAAATTTGCCAGTTTTCAAAGTTGTTTTTTTTTTTTTTTTTTTTTTTTTTTTTTTTTTTTTTTTTTTTTTTTTTTTTGGGGGGGGGGGGGTTGATTTGAACTTGGACTGTATGTTTGTGTTTATTCATTTATACACACATCAGACAAATTCCTTAAATTACTTTATACTTATTGCCAATTTATAAAACACAGGTAGTTTAGTGAACAATGCACATTCTTTACCTTATTCACTAATGAATTAGGAAACCAGTATTATTTTTGTCACGTACGACTCCTCTTTAATGCAGAAATAAGTTTATATATAGGTAAATCAATAATTTGGAAAGTTCATATCTACGTTTCTATGTCGTATATACTTTAAAATTATTCAAAACGTACCTAATGTTGACGTAAAGGAGGTTTTAAGAAATCTTCAAGAATCTTTTATGTTGTATTATAAGGGTTTTAAGGAGTCTTTGAAAATCATTACATGTGGGGTTGGTCTTTTGTAAGTTATTCATGAAATCTGAAAAAAACTATATAAGATTTCCTCTACTTGAATATTTCCTCGTGGAGTTCCCTCGATAGAAGGACGATATTTAAATTTACTCCGTTAGAATTAACATATGAAGATGAAAACTCGATACTGAGTCCATAATGCTTGAGTTTTTAGAAGACGCTAAATATAATATCACTATACATAGTTTGCCTTCACGTCGTCTTTAAATATTTTAAGCTGTCCCTGAGAAAATGCATTTATTCTAGTATAATCAACATTTCAAAGTATAACCGCCTAATAATAATAAAATACAAACAAACCAGCCCATGTCCAAATAACAAAGTATAAACTTTGAAAACTTGTCAATTCAGTTACACACGGGAACTTCCATCAAGGATGTGAGGTCGGGTGCTCCGGAAGGATAAGCACTTTCTTTCTAGTTAGCTACATCCGTCATGTGCAAAATTTAAACTTAAGAACGAAAGGAACATGTAACTATGGAACGTCAAATATATCCAGGATAAGTTTGGGTAAAACGACTTCGTACTTATCAAACTATAAACACCAGTAAATTGTTTTAGAGTTGGATAATTTTTATCTTCTTTGTTTGTTTTGTTTACTTAGTTTGAGTTAAAAAAGGAAACTTTATATATAATATCTAGAAAGCCATGTTGTCTATACGTTTTCTATTAGAATTCATAAAAATTGTCCAGAGAGGGGATCTCATATTTCCCAAGAAGGCTATAATTCTCTTAACCCGATTAGAATTAACGTTTAAAGAAATTAAACCCTATCAATGAGTCAATAGCACCTGAATTGCAAATGGAAGCATAATAAAACCTGTACAAATATACGTCGACTATTACAATTGATAAAAACTTCCACAGATTCATAATTCCCAGTACAAAAGGGCGATAATTCACAATGCCCAATTTGGAATCACCGTTTGGAGATTGAAATCTCTATTATTTATTATGCTTAAATACATATGGAAATCTAATATTATATGTAAATAGAGATGTTTTCTATGCGTATTCTGCTGGAATTCCTAGTAAAAAGGGCGATAATTCACTTGTTGGAGTCAGCGTTTAAAGTAGAAATTGAGTTTATATCTGTTGAGTTACAAACAGAAATGAATATAATTCTACATAGATTGTTTTGTTGATGATAGATGTTGTTTAAAATGACATAATAATTTTCTGATCAAGTTATGGCTGGCTTTTAATTTTGCACAAATAACTAAATAGAAACCGGTAGCGGATCTAAAATCTAAGTAAGGGACAGATAAGGCACGGACAAAAGCTCGAACAAATAAGGTATCTGGAATCCAAATTTCGAAAATGGCACTTAATTTTTAATTCTGGTGCAATAAAAGCTGCATTAAAGATTAATTGTTTTAGATATGGGGGAAAATGCAAAAACAGCTACACAAACGAGAAGAAGCTTTTGTACAGAGATAATTTAGTTTAGAGTCATCTGTATACAACAGACAACTTTTGTTGATTTTATACAAAAAAAATGCATTTACTTAAAAAAAAACTTTTCTACATAAAAAGTTCAATCTAAAATATCAAACTAGAAATGAACTTGGTTGGATATTCAATATTCGATATAAGCACAACATCTGAATATCGAATATCAAACGAAGTTTACTCTTGTATCAAATAAAAATTACGTAGTTAGGGACATGATAAATATCTCTATTCAACCAAAAACGGAAAGTTTTTTACATGTATAATTAGTTGTGTGAATCTGGTCCAAAACAAGTTATTTTATTTTATTTTCATTTAATTTTGTTTTACTTTGGTTTTATTTTAATACCTTTGTTGCAACTAAATAAAGCAAGGATGGACTCGAGCGAGTTTCGCAAACGTGGAAAAGAGATGGTTGACTATATAGCTGATTATATGGAGACAATCAATCTAAGACGAGTAACACCGGATGTAGAGCCCGGGTATCTAAGGGACATTCTTCCTAAAAAGGCTCCAAAGAAAGGGGAAGAATTTGATGAAATTATGCATGACGTTGATAAAGCTATCATGCCCGGGGTAAGTCTTAGATCAGATATAAACAGACAACATCAAAGAAAATAACCCATTTGACAGTGTTTAGATCAACTTAGCTAACTTAAGAGTCCCAAGTCTTGCACGCGACAAGTTTTTACGTAAATGTTAACATTTCGGTGAAATCATTCCATATTTCAATTATTTACAGTTATGCCTCATATAATAACACCATCACTTTACTTTTTTTTGTAATAATCAACAAAACTAAAGGTATTCATGAACGCCTAACATGGCCATTAGAGCAAAACTCTTTAAAATCCATTCCTTGCACCATGACATTACTGACCGGACACTAATTTCGACAGACGAACGGAACTGTGCACGGACAAACGAAGAATCGAATCATGGGATTCTCTGGTTCCAATGCAACAATTATCTTTTTTCCCATTTAAACCAATCATTTTGTCTTTGTGCAAAACAGGTATCAAGATATTAAAAGTTACAGCATATAATCCTTGTGACCTTGATATTTAACCTGGTGACTCCAACACAACATTGAACTTTTGAAATGCACTGAGGACAGCAAAATGAAAACAGTACCGGTATCTAAAAATTACCGAGATAATGAGTGTTGACTATTATGGCATCTTTACCTCATGTGACCTTGACCTTTAACTCATTGACCTAATTGACGCCATCCATTGAAATATCAAGCTGAGCAAAAGCAGTATGCCCCATGATCTTTCTGAAACGGTTCTTTGGAATTTTGTGAAAGTTTCTTATGAACGCTATTTTACATATGTTTTTTCTACATTTTTACATGTGATGTATACGTTTCTGCTTTGAGGTAGTGTAAAGGAACAAAATCTAATTATTACAAATGTTTGAAATATTCGAACATACATATTTATCACACGTGTGAAGAATTCCGCGAATTTTTCCATGTGTGACGTATTCTTTTGTGTTAAAATACGGTTAAACACAGCCTTATTGTTCAAAATATCAGCTAAGAAAGATACATGTATTCGGTGTGTTTATTTCATGCATGTCTAATTTTGTTTAAATTGCCATAAACAATTCATGTTTTCTCAAGGTGCTGTAAATGTAAGTCATTTAAGTTATTTTTCTTTTCAAACTTCATTCTATGTATAAAACATCGTAAAAGTTCGTTTTCAGATATTTTGTATTGATCATAAAGAAATTTAAATAGAATCAACAAATTTCTTAAACAAAAAAATAGACTTGATAAAAGCCACCACCACCCTCCCTCTTTAGACAGACATTGATGTAAGTGACGAATGATATGGTTAGGACCATAGGGTCCAACGGTAATTAAAATCCGACTTATAACGGGCTTTGGTGTAAATGCCTAGTTGGGTAGTTGTAGTTCTATTTGGACTCATGATTTTGTTCGGGCACTGAAGTGAATATGCATGGATATGGTCACAGTACCTTTCGGTCAATGTTTATAAAATGTAAGATTTTGTTTCTGCAGTGTGTAGCGAATATTTGTAGGAAATAATCAATGGTGTGGTTGTAGTAGTATTGTACGATTGTAGTATTGAAATGTATATCTCTTCAATATAAATTTAAGGTAGCGTCTATTTACCAAACATCACACTGATAAATCAAATAAAAGGGAGATAATAATATTTCATCCTTACAGATCACTCACTGGCAGCACTCTCATTTCCATGCATATTTTCCGGCTGGAAATTCCTACCCTTCAATTCTTGGAGACATGTTGTCCGATGCCATTGGATGTGTTGGATTTTCTTGGGTAAGTGTAACAAATATCAGAAATATTAAAAATTGTCTTCTAAGACTCATCGAATTCAACACGCAAACGTGTTCGTATGGTGCGAGAACGACAACAGATTCTGAAAAAAGAACAAGCGCCAACTTGGACAAACTGACTCTAATGATTCGAATCGGCCAGGCCTAGTTGGAAAAATTGCTGTAAATAAACAACAGCTGGGCTTGCAAAAGCTCGGCAAAGTGGCTATATTGGTCCTGAACACATGTTCTATTTGCTGCGTTTGTTGACATTGCCTCGTTTTCAATAAAGAACAACGTGATGAATGTTCTAACATAAGATATTTGGTAGATCAAACTAGCAGTTGATTTTCCCGTGAATTTCAAATTAGTAAAGGTTTTATCATGGAACCAAAAAAAATAAAATAATAAAATAAAATAAAATAAAATAATAAAAGTACAAAAATGCGCCTATTATATAATATACATAGAAAAATTTACTGCAGCTTTAAAAATTGATAATAAAATATTGTACAGTCAATTGCGTGAATGATTGTGAAACTAGGGCTTGATGTTTAACCCTTTAGTAGAGATTCTTTTATCTTATATCGAAGCTGTGGAGAGGCATTGTGATAGGTAGATAAGCGATTTAGACCTTTTCGGCCACCGAAGCCCCTGCTAAGTGATGAAAACCGGTTTACTTCAACTAAACTTGAAATAGTTAATTATTCTAAAAGGCCATTTAACTGTTCAAACAAATCTACAAACACAAATGTGTGCATATCTCGATCATTTGGTCTTTTGCAGACCCATTTCCTGAAGGTTTGTCGATTTAATAACTGTTGTAATGACTGAGAGATTGTATTTTTAAATTTTTATGCAGATCGATTTAAGGTCACGAATAGATCAATATCATAATTTGAATGAAAAGAAATATAAGAATATATACACATGTATATAAATACACCAACAGCAATAAAATTTTTCGTTCATTTATTTCAAATTATTTGTGTTACCTTTTTAATCTTCCATATCAGAAATCATTCGAAGAATAGTGATGTAACGAACCTGTTTTATTTTTTATTGGGTAATTTACTTCTCATGTTTTCCTTTTGTCTCTAAAAAGAATGCAGATTGTGACAATTTTACATAAATACATGTGATTTAGTAATGCATAATATTTTTGTGTTTACAAAAAGGCTGCTAGTCCTGCATGTACAGAGTTAGAAACTGTTGTTTTGGATTGGCTAGGTAAGAAACAACTTGGTACATATACACTTGTTACTTTTTCACTTGAAGTTTAATCATTCTTTTTTTTCAAATAAATTTTAAATTTTAAATACTAAAATATACATTCATACAAGCCTGTAAGTAAATGAAGATTTTTGAACTCTTCTGTATAAAAGTTGTATCGTATAACCATAATCTTTGATAAAAAGTTGCATAAACTGTTACGTGAATAAGCGAAGTTTCTGTTCTATGTATCGGTTTAAAATTAAACACATGCAAGAAAAACTCACCATTCAAGATTGGACACGCAAGAATTGCTACTTTTTTTTCAGTAAATAGCCCGTGGGTCTTTTTTTTTTTTTAATAATTATGATTTTCTGGAAATGATAAAATGAGTTGACCTTGCCAGCTGTTAAATTAAATTTTTCAAAAATAGTCACTGCTATATGTTCTTAATAATGATGCGTTGTATCAATTCACTACGCATGCCCCAAATCGCTTGTAATTTTAATGCACAAAGCCTAAATATGTCCTTTATACATCGGCTTACTTTTTTAATTACCATCATTTTAATTTATACCGTATTGGAATTCATATCAAGAAGCTTTAATGATGATTAATTTCAGGCAAGATGATAGGTCTTCCAAAGGTGTTTATGCACGAAGAAGAAATTGGGGGTGGCGTTATACAGGTAAGACAATTTGCGGGCTACTTTGAAGTTGTTTTATATGGATTCTATCTTTTGTCTATGTTGCACCACAATATAATATAGGCATAAGTAAGAAACATCCATCATTAATAGATAAATATCAATATCAATAAGAATAAGAAAAGAAAGAAAAATAAATAAATAAAACAAAAATGAAATAAAAATAATAAAATAAAATAAATAAGCCATTAAAAAACAGAAATAATATTTTGCATGATGTGTATGTAATATTTAGAATTTGTATTAAAATTGAAAACATTTTTCTTCAATACCATTTAATACAGTATATAATTTATTTCAGGGTTCTGCTAGTGAATGTGTACTTGTAACACTTCTAGCTGCCAGAGAAGTAGCGATAAAACAGTTAAAGAATAGTTTTCCTTTTATTGACGAAGGAGTTCTACTTACAAAGCTTGTCGCTTATTCTTCAAAATTGGTAAGTATTGATGTAAACATAGAGGGGGATTAATATTGTTAAACAACCCAGCCAAGCCGGTCCATCTGTCTAACTACACTAAGATCTATGCCGAACTAGAACAAAACCTTGGCGGCGAGAGCGGTGTGATTTGAATCGTGCGTTCTACCCAACTGTGCAACCAGTTGGGATAATCATATCATATTTTGTATCTTCTTGTTCATATATGCATTTACCAGCTGACTAATTAGCCAATTCCATCGCTTATTGCATGATTATACATTATAGCTGTTGTTTGACAAATACTGTATATTTGTAACGGTTAAACATTTGCAGGGATTTCACCTTTTTGCTTCCCCAAGTAAACTACTATTTACATCATTACATGTATCATTCTATGCAATCATTAAAAGATATAATGTAAATATTTTCCAGATACCTTGTTATTGTAAAATTGATAATGACAGTACAGTCATTTTTTGAATGGAGACATAAAAGCTAAAACTAAATGTTTTGTCTTTGAATATGCAATTTTACGTAAAATATTTCCGTTTTTCTTATCACAGGCTCATTCATGTGTGGAGAAAGCTGGAATGCTAGGTTTTGTTAAGATGAGGCAGCTTGAAGTTGATGATAATTATTCACTGCGAGGGTATACTCTAGAAAGGGCTATAGAGGTATTAATTTAAAACATAAAAACGAAATTTTAGATTTAAATTGTGTACTTTCAACAGCCAGCACAATAAAAAAAGTTAAACTTAGGCGTATTACTACAGGCTTCTTTACTTAGGTGACTTTTCTTAAAAGAGACTTTTTACTTTACATTCCTCTGATAAATTACATGTGATTGGTCTAACTTGATAGACCACAGTCTGCTTACTGCTAAAGTTGTCGGCTTTACATCCGGTGAAGCGTAATCGAGAGACACTAAGCTATTTACTGCTGGCGTCTTTGTTTGCCTCTTACGTGCCTTTCTCGATATTCACTTGGAGGATAACAGCATTTCCTCACAAAAGCGATCGGCATTGCTTGTGGTCTGTGCTATGCTAACTTACTTCATTCAAAGATCTTTCATTTATTTCAGGAAGACAGAAGACTTGGGTTGATACCATTCTATGTAAGTGTACCAAGAATATTTTATACTGTAGTTTTTTTCATATTTTCTATTTATCTATCTATCTATTTATTTATTTATTTATTTATTTATCCCATCTATGTCTTGCCTCTACCTGTTTAACTGTTTATTATGAGATACATTAAACATTCATGTATAGTGAAAGTGTCATTTTACTGGATTGGTAAACATCTTTAACTAAACCAGAGATGTAAAGTCTTATTGGATTTCATTTTCCTCAACCAATCATTATATATTACATTTACACAGGTGTGTGCTACTCTTGGTACAACAGCATGTTGTTCATTTGATAATATCGCCGAGATTGGTGAAGTTTGTTCAAAAGAAAATGTCTGGCTTCATGTAGATGCTGCTTATGCTGGAAATGCACTGATATGTCCAGAATTCCAGTATCTTTTGAAAGGAGTAGAGGTTAGTTAAAACAAAATTACAAACAAAATTAAATAAATAAATAAAATGAAATAAAAATAAACAAATTAATTTATTAATTACATATATAGCTTAAAATATATCGTTGTAAAAGGTTTTTAAGATTTCATCAAACTTTACCTATTTCGTAATATAGGCATTTAGTTAAAGAATAATTGTATTTTTTCGGTTTTATATAGCTTAACTTATATATACCGTGGCAAAAAGATTTAAAGGTCTCAGTTCTCAGTTAGCTAACTATTAACGCATCGAAGGCATTTTAATGTCTTCGGTAGCTAAATTTATACCGAAACAAAATTCTTTAAGTCTCGGGTTTCGGCTAGCTTCACGTAGTAACATATGCCGTCAAAGAAGGATGTAAAGGTCTGTTTTTACATCCAGAGTGATCCGCATTTTATTTGCAAATCTTCCTCAAACCAAAGCTGGGATAAAACACATTTCTTTTCTTTCAAGTGTCTGATCGTGTTCTTGCAAAACCTCTACTAACAACCATACTATTATTGTGTACTTAATTAACTTACCAGTAATGCTAGAAACGGTACTTTTATGTTTGTTGAAAGCCGTGTGAATTGAGAAAAATGTGAAATGTAAAGGAACGGTGTGAAATACAGTGAATCTTGATATGGAGACCACACCGGTAAAGGCCACCTGCCTATTAAGACAAATGTTTTAACTTCCTTTGCTTAATATTTCAAACACAAATACCATTTATTATATTAAAGGTCAGTGGTCAATAAAGTCTTGCGTTTTATAGACGGTCTTCCTAAACAGGTTTCACTGTAAATAAATTTAGAAGACAACAATGTCAAGTTTAACAGAAGAGTGAAATGTGAAGGAACTATTTAAAATGTGATAGTATAATGCTGAGGTTGTTAAATGTGCGGGAAGATTTGAAATTGAAACAACTGCTAAAATGGAGAGGAATAGTGTCGATTATGTCAAATTTTAAAAATCAATGTGAAATAAGAATACGATATGTGAAATTGTAAGAAACGATGTGATATTTGTATTAGAATATCTAATGTGTAATATCTAATATCTTAACACATAACAGTATTAAGTACATGTATGTTTTCATCCTTACAGATGGTGACGTCAATTAATATTAATCCAAATAAATGGATGTTATTGAACTTTGACTGTTCTGTTATGTGGTATGTATCAACTATATGCAATTGTTTCATTCTATCAAGCTTTTGAATTCGTCATAAGACTTAGTGTATCTAGCTGCAGTAAACACACACACACACACACACACACACACACACACACACACATGGACTGAAAAGTGCCCATGCTGTCTTTAAAAACATAGTTTCGAATCCATCTCGGGGTGGAACCTAGTAATAGAAAATCTACTTGCGAAGATTGTGGTTTTAACTACCATTCAATTTCTGAACACTTCGATGTAGACAATACATATATTAAATGGGACACAAAACGCCATTACTATCTTCACTTTTTAAACTATGGAACTACAGCTGTATATATACATAACAGCGACTATTAACCAAATATAAATTTAATATATTTCTAAATACAATTGCCTAAATTGGAATACAAATTACCACTATCTTTTCTTTACTATATTTATATGCTTACCGCTATAACACAGAATCTTCAAAATTGTTCAGAAAAGACCAGAAACGGAAGAAAATATATGAAAAGTATCTTAAAAACTACAACAAGGTAAACTGAATCCAACTTATACCTCGTTGGATGCTTAGAAAACGAAAACTTTGAATAGGCAATCTCGTTAATATTAAAAACAATAACAGAAAGAAGCTTTTATATACATCATTGATTTACATTTAAAGGGTTCAAAACCGAGATGACCTTACTACGTCCATGACAGTTGATCCACTTTACCTACAGCACAGACATGGAGGTAAGTATCCGTTATTATGTTATAAAATAAGACGAAATATTATTGGGTCTATGCTCTTTTCTACAAACAACATGTATTTCTTCATCATTACCATCTTCATTCAGACGTTCTTTTTAGTAAAAATTTGAAGCCAAAGAGAATAAAAGCACTTGTTTTTTATTGACAGGTGATCATTATAACGCAATAGTCGCTTTAGCAGATTCAAGATTTCCTTAAACTGAATGCAATCTTATCGCATACAACAAAAGAAGCCTTACTTATATGTTAAAAGCTATGCACATGCTCTTTGGAAACGTGTCTCATATTTTAATTTTGCACTTTTAGCATAGAGCATAAAAGAAACCTTAACAGAAGTTAGGTGCTCGCTCCTTTGATATATACATGTATTTTATTTTCATTTTTATCGTACTAGAATTACACCAATCATATTTTGAAAAACTGGGCTATATAACACGGTTATAAGAAGGGTTTTTGATTTAATCTTTCTAAAGATTCTATTGTAGGGATTGCCTATATACATGTACTAACAAACCTGTCACATAACATAAAAAGTGGCTTATTCGAAAAATTTTCTAAACCTTTACAATTTGCGATTTTATCGACATTTGAAGGAAGGCAATAGGGTTCCCAGGCGAACCACGTGATGAATATCTCTTAGCATTTTTGTGGTGGCTTAGTAATCTACTCCGCCTACACATCACAGTGCCTACCAACAAATAGGGTTCGAATCAAAATCTGGACAGATCCTTGCCGATAGTAAATGTTTCTCTTATGATACTTCGTTTTCTTTTGCTTAGAACTAACCTCCCTTGACAAGGACGTAAAATATCATTTATCTACTCCTATTCATGTTAGAAAAAAATCTGATTGTCCATCTTTTTGCCAAAAACTGTCATTAATTACAGCTTCATAGTCTAATGGTTTAACTTTCAGACAAAGCTATAGACTTCAGGGTAAGATTTATGTGAAGGGGTCTAAATCTAACACGCCTTAATTTTGTTGTTGTTGTTACTGTTGTTGTTGTTAAAAATACATGTGCGTCATTACATTGACTTTACCTCTATTGGTATGGGCTTTCTCAGCATAACTCGTGAAATATATCATGTCTCTTTCCAGTTGATATTGAATACGTACAAATCACAAGTACCCGAAATAACTTTTTTTTTTTCACAAGAGAACGACGAATTATGTTATTCTATTTTGTTCCATTTTGGTATATTTATCACGTGAAACACCGGCGCATGTGTCTAGATCTAATATATAATAAAAATACGTGCCATAATTATGTGCACATTTCGGAAAATATTTGTTAATCCTTCAACATTTTCATAATTACGAAAACTAACGGATTAAAACCACATTTACTCAAGTTAACCTTCTTTTTTTGAAAAAAAAAAAAAAAAAAAAAAAAAAAAAAAAAAAAAAAAAAAAAAAAAAACCATGTAATGTACATTATCAGTCTCTCAAAATCGTGTTTCAAAAACTGCACACTCCGTAAATTTCACTTTTGTACGACAATTTTACTGTTTATGCCCTTTTAAGACATTACCTTTAAACAATTTATCATTGAACGGTGAGGTGAGTAAAATATGAGTTTCTCTACATTGATTTTAGAACAAGGGAATTTTTTACATTCAGAGGTAAATGCCTTCATTTATGAATTTATAAGATGCTTTTATTTATTTTTTTTTTCATTCCAAAAATGCGTTTTATATGCATGTTTTCTAATATATTTTACTTTTTACATTGTCTGATTCTAAGTTCATAGGTGTTCAACTCCTCTTTTTTAGGACCACTGCGGTAGCTCATTTGGTAGAGTGCTGGCTCCGTTAGTGGGAGGTCGTGGGTTCGAACCCCGGTCGTGTCTGACCAAAGACTTGAAAGTGGGTAGTGACTGTTCTTTAGACAAGCACTCGACATTACGAAACGAAAGTCACGGCTTTTTGGATGGGAACGCATTGTATCATGTTCTAAAATGGGGTTTTAGTGGAAATGAATATGGTTTAGTGTTTTTTATACGCATCTCTTATTTTTAATATTATTAATTAATTAATTAATAAAACAAACATACCAGTCCTTGTCCATATCACAATAAAAAAAACAAAGTAAAAACTTTGCAAACTGGCAAAATATGTTATACATGTGAACTTCCATCAAGGAAGTGAGGCCGGGTGCTCCGGAAGGGTGCTCCGGAAGGGTAAGCACCTCCTGTCTAGCTAGCTACACCCGTCACGTGCAAGTCAATTTTGAAAATGAAAGGAACAAAGAACTATGGTATATATCCAGTATAAGTTTGGATACAATGACTACATACTTATTTTTGTTGTGCTGCGTTTTACTTTAACTAATTACGATTAAATGTTAAGATGTATTTAGGTGCAGGTTTCATTAAGTAATTCAATTTTAGAATCTAGTCATATACAGTAATTTTATACAATTTGGAGTTATTTATTGAAACCACAACTAGCTGTTTGACCCATCATTATTATTCAATATGATTACAACCACCACAGATAACAATTTGTTAAATAATACTTTATTACAGAATACATATTAAGTATATTTGGGTATTTTCAATTTATTTAATGCTTAAATAGAATGCCAGTTGCATGTTTGTATGTGTGCCTTTATGTCTGTAGAGCATGTTTTTGTTAATTAAGATATATTTGATTTATTTGTATTTTTATTGGTTTATGTTTGAACATAACTGATATTAAAAAATGATAGAAGTGAAGTATTGAAAAGATAATAATATTTTATACGATATGAGTTTGTCGTCTTTAATTCTGATATTTTGATTTTAAATAGTTACAAACTACTTTGTAATAATAATGATAATAATCTGATAAAGTTCGCCGTTCTGGTCTTATTGTTGGAGGTTATATGAAGATAAAACGGTCAAATATGATGTTTTCTTAGTGCATTTTCAGCTCCCTAGGTAAAAAACGATGCGAGAATATCACAAAGTGCAGTGAAACTTGGTCAGAATTATATATCGATAAATGCAATTTAGATTATTTAGTTACTATTGCCACCTATGACCTTTTAAATGTGCCAAGGTTACATGTCAAGGTTATAACCTTATTTCAGATCTTTTGTGGTTTACTAATATTTCAGGCTTTTTTTTTTTTTTATCATATTTCAATGTAAATTTTAGTTTCTCTAAGGCCAGGATCAAGAAGGCATAGTTAAAGTAAGCTTTAAACTCACTGTATCAGCTTCTTGGGATATATTTCGATGTAGGATTTATTTTTCACTCTACATAAATCTAACATTAAGGTGATTTGCATCTATTGATTAATTTTATATAGTATGTTTTACTAAATACTTACTGAATAAGATTTTTGTTTTGATAAGAAACATTGTGTCATACAATTTTATTATTTTATGTATTTGATTTTATAAAGTCTACAAAATACAATTTCAAAATTATATTTTAGAAACAAAACACGACAACTTTCCAACATTTATTTGATGAACGTATCGGGCTTATTGGACTATCTTTATATTGTAACAGATTGTGACTTTTTATTGTTTTTGTATTGTCATTCGTAGCATTGGGGTATTCCTCTCAGTAGACGATTCAGATCTTTAAAGTTGTGGTTTGTTATCCGTTCATATGGTGTAGAAGGCCTACAATCGTATATCCGACAGGTAATACTTGTTAAGTTTTGCGAAACATAAACTTTCTTTTTAACCCATGCTGTGGCTCAAAATAGGAAGAAATGCTTACTTCAAATTTACATTAGCTTAAGCTAAAAATGGGACGTTTTCCAATTGTCTTGATATGAATAAAATGTGAACATGCAAGTATTTTTCTTGTTGTTTATGGTAATTTAAAAATAAATCGACATGTAAAACTTTTAAATTAATGAAATAATTCTCGGTTTTATATCATACATAAAACGGGCTGCCTGGTTATTACAATTTTAAACTTCATAAAGGCAATGATTCCGTTTTTTTCCGACAAGGCACTTTTCTAACCTATCTCTAGGTTCAATCTACATCAACAGGCCTTTGTTTTAGACCACAAAAATATTTATCCTTTGTTTTGTACTACTTTTCAGTTATAGTGAAATCGAGTCGGTCAGATTAAAGATCGTATAATCAGCTAAGAGTAGCCTCAACCTTTCTGGCAATACATTACCTTGATAAGTTACAAAACACATTTCCTATGTAATTAAAGCAATTTCCTTTTTTACATTTCAGCATATACGTCTTGCAAAATTATTTGAAACGTATGTAAAAAATGATGCACGCTTTGAAGTCATGGGCAAAGTTACGATGGGTTTAGTGTGTTTTCGTATCAAGGTAATATAAAAGATAATACTTGACAAGTATTTCATCTTGTCCTGTCTTCAAAGTAGTGGGCACTTACGTCCAGTCATGATTCATTCACTAGATCGAGGCAATCAGCTTAAGAAACCGATGTGTTTGTAGAATGCCACAGATGTTTAGCAGGCTGATTCGTCTTTTTCAAATAAAAATATTTTGTTTGGGATTCGATTTTACGTTGTAAGAGAATTGTGATTCGTAGACCATAAGCATACCGAGTTCTCCTCCTTCTCTAAGTGTATCGACGTCTTTGAAGGTGAATTATCTTTAAATTTCGCTGATCAAAATAAACAATCTTTAAAAGTACGAACTTTGACACTTCGCCTATTTTATGAGATTAATTAATATGCACAATGGTGCATATACCTGAAATCATTAATCGTCTATTGTCGAATTATAATAAGAAAAAATGAGACAATTCGAAATGCATGTTGAATCCTAGAGCTGAAAAAAAATCGTTACACAAAATTTGACATACAAAGTATTATAAACGTTATATACTGTGTATTTATGGGCTTCTTTTAAGCTAAGCATTTACACTCAATGATTTATTCCTTTTTAATAATGCAAATCCATTTACCTAGTGTCATGTGCAGAATTTGGAATGTTTACATAAAGAAAAAACAAATTTAAAAAAATAAGTAAAATTCTGCACATGAACAAGGAAAGTATTTCTTTTTGTAAATATTAAAAATTCTGCGTATGACTTTAGGCTACAAGCCCTCCAATAAAAGAAACATAGATTTATATCGTCACAGTAACCAGTTGTACATGGTCGAAGCATTATTACAATGTTGACTAAACAATGTTCAAGGTCTGTATAAACACATTTATATAAAAAGCACAAGTTTTTAATCTTTTGTTTCAGGGCCCGAATACACTAACGCAGAAGCTGCTTCACATGATAAACGAGTCCGGAAAACTCCACATGGTGCCGGCGCTTATCAATGAGTATTATGTCATCAGATTTGCCATATGCACCCAGAATGCCGAAGAAGCTGATATTGAATATGCCTGGAGAGTAATATCGGCGGAGGCCTCCGAACTGTGGTCAGCCCGGGCATCTATTGAAAGCAATATCGAAACAGAGAAACTAGCTATGGAGAATATAGACCAGGAGACAGCAGATGATGATGACGTATTTCCAGATATTGACAACAATATTATATTTGACCAACAGAGAAATAATCTACATCGTGCACGCATGCGTAGGAATCTTTTCTTACGAATGGTATCGGATCCTAAATGTTACAATCCAAAAGTTCTGAAAGCACTCTGTTCTGAAACACGAAGAAATAAAAGCGATTCTTTAGATGAAAAATGAAATTACTAATTGTATCTGGCCTACCATTTTCTGGATTATTATGATTTGATTTGAAAAAAGACACTGTCATATGGTTTTGAATATTGGTACACGACATCCTAACTGGAAATTGCATATTCACACTGGTAAAAAGAAGACTTAGAGATCCTATTGTTTTATTGCCTGGATGACGTTCAAGTTCTTTTTTTCGAAAAATAGAAAGTGTTGACTTCTTCATTTAAGACTTTTTATTTATTTATTTTTTGTTGTTATTGTTCTGATTAGGCTATTTTTTGGATTTAGTGAAACTACAATATATATGAAAACTTATATGTCAATTTATTAAAAGAATTGATCATTATTTAAACCATTTTATGTGTTCAAGAGGAATGAAATAGCTGTTTGTAGCTGAACTTTAAAATTGACCAATGCAAACAAGAAACTTAACAAATGAAAAAAATACACAAATACATAATTTATGATAAGTAATTTCATAATTTCGAATACATGAAATGGACCATTGTATATAAATAATTATGACTTTGAACTAGCAATAGAAATAATGGCAAAAAGGTAATCAATACTTAGGAAGGGTTTGGCACAAGTTTCACAATCATTTACTCAGTTGAGTGTACACTCAACTCAAATTAGAGAATATTTCAATGTCAATTTTTAAGACATTATACAGTTAAATTGAATATCTAATGTTATATTTAAATTGTTTATTATAGGTTTGTTAAAAACAAAACATGATTTCATAAAACAAAATTTTTAAAATATTAATGAGAGAAAAATGGGAATATTTGAGTTGAGTGTACACCGTGTAGTTGAGAAGTAAATGATTGTAAAACTTGGTTCCAATCAGTGTGCCTATTTCAAACCCAGTGGTCCCTTAACATGTACAAGGAATTATGCATATAAAAAACATCGAACCAAACGTTTAAAACCAATATAGAAACAAGATAAAGCATTTTTGAATAGATTATAGTGAAAGTTCTAAATCACATAATTGTTAAACGTATTAATAGGAATATTGTTTTACAACAGAATATATTTGCACTTTTAAAAAACCGCACTTGGCAACAGGCAATGCAACCAATAACATTAAAGAGTATAAAACTCCCAAAAAGGCAGGAAATGACAAATGCAATTTGCAAGTACTGATTATAAAACTCTCGACTTTGTAAGGGAATTTGATCAAATTTTCATTGACCGGTTGGTTAGCTGTAATGTTGTTTAACGTCAAATCAGCATTTTAGCTATTCGAGACGAGAGTAGGGTTATAAACATCAAAGGACTTATTATAGAAGGACGATAGGGCGTAGAAGCAATATCTCTATTTTTTTTTTAAATTTTATGTGAGACCCGGTCCAGTTTTAACCCCAGACCTCTCGCTCTCGAGGCGGACGCTCTACTGATTTTAATATAGTTTTATTTCATGCCCCTCAAATATCCTACACATTTTACAACCAATGATCCATTGAAATCTTAAATTAGAATTAAGCCGTGCTTTCCAAAACAATGAAACAACCAACCTAACATGTAGATCTATAATTGTTGTTATTATTATTGATAATTGACATCAATGTATGGTTATAGTGTCTTGTAATCATTTTCTTTTTTTCTGAGAGAAATATTTGTAAAATATCGGCATGTTTATAGTTACACGGAATACTGTACAAAAACCATGAAATGAAAGATGTCGACCCTTAACTGTGGACTTGCGATACTTCGATACTTCGATACTAGATTAAAGCACTATTATCGTTGCAGTAATTGTATAATATCAAGTTAAAGTGGATGATGGAAATAATGATAAATGGTCAATATTTGAATAACTCTAATATTTTGAAAATTTATCTTATGAATTTAAATATGTTGGGTATTGTATTTCAGTCACGTTATTGTTCAAATTATGTTTATGAGTTTTATTGTATGCATAATTAGAGTGTAATGTGTAGGACTTGGTTTCTAGTTGCTGAGTTGACCTTTAAGTTTTAGGTAAAAACATTGGTTTAAAAACTTGGGGAAAAAATAATAACATGAATGGACAAGTATTAAGAACAGCCTCTTAATTCAATAGATAAGTGAGAATATTTTAATGCATACTGTTGCTGTCGATGTACTCTATCTAATAAAATTGTTTTTGTCTAAATCAATGCCCGTTGCTTTTATTGTGACATCATGTAGCTGACATTTGGAAACCCCACCAAATACCACAGTAAAAATAGTGTACGTAAACAAAATGTATTATTGTTCATCCTTCTGAATTACACATTTTATGTGGTGCTTTCAATGCTATTAATAAATCTTTTTTAGAATTTCTTCTGTTTGCTAGAGTTGCTTGTTTTATAATCAGCTTGATTACTTGTTAACCCCGAAAGACTTAAATCATCCAACCAGTAATGTAGCAGGAACAGATATGCTGCTATTAGATACAATTTAATCAGAACAAACTGATTATGTCATAACACAAGACTGATGATGGTCAAATAAAAGTTACACGAGCAGATATGATAATATCCATGGCAATATATATATTGAAATACAAAATATCCCTACATCACCGAACAGCCTAACATTGCCCCTAGTCAAAAACAATCATTTCAATCATATTAATTATTACGCCTATCTCTCCTGCAATGCCCTCGTTATATGGAGTAAATATTATATATACTCTATATATATTAATTCTTATTGCTATATTTATTGTTTTTATCCGTATGACTGCATTCGTTATATTGTAGCACTGTGTTTTATTACTTCAGGTAAGAGAATGAATCACAATTTAAAACTAAAATTTCATCATTTTGTTTAAACGAGATGAAAAAAACTTGAATATAAAAACTAACAACTAAACATCGGAAATGAACCACATATGAATATATGTCAAGGAATAATTCAAAATAAACAAAAAACAGTAATGTTTATTTCAGTGTCGTAATGGTTGCAAAACGGCTAAAGTGATTTAGGAGCACAATTTTTAACATATAAGGTAAACTATGTATTAGTTGATGCAGATGGATTACATGGAAGTACAAATTTGTTACCGGCAAGATAAATATATGTGCGACATTCTGAAGGACACGATGCATACCAGTTAATATTTTTTTAAATGGATTTAAATTTAAGTATGCTGGCTGGACAATGGATCAATTCTGGTAATATTGTTTTAGTTTATGCTTTGAATATACGTACAGGAGTAGCATTATAGATTTTTTTTATTAATTCATACCATATGGTATGTTAACAGTGCTTTTTTTCAATTTTTAAAATAAGTTTCATAGTTAATAATTTATAATGGAAATACTTGGAACAATACTAATAATTTTTAATTGCTTTAGAAATGTATTGCCATTGCATAATTGTTCGTATAACACCAGTTTACACTTATTTAAACATTTATCAGCCGTAGACACAATTTTCCATAGTAATATTGAATTTCATCAGCAGCAGATTTTTACAGAAATACATAAAACACAAAATGGAGATAATTATATTGATGAAATTATCGGGGAAGAATATGACGCGTTTGTTATACACCCATGGGCTTGGAAGGAACCGGAATTAGAAGTACCGTGGTATGTCATGGTGTACCGCCATTCGCAGTAATTGTTCTGGCAACTAACTGTGTAATAATTGTCGTTTTTGTCAGAGAGAGATTGTTATCTTCCATGAACATGTTACTGATAGGTATCGCCGTATCCGATACTCTAACAGTTTTACTTCCAACACCGCTCCTCTTGTACCTGTATGCTATAAACAATATACCTGAGGTGCCGTATGATCTATGTCGACCCTGGGACTATTTAACTAAATACGCACCTGTTGTTACCCATAGTGCATCTGTATTTATAACATTATGTTTAGCTGTTCACCGTTATATATGTGTGTGTTATCCTTTCTATGCAAGACGTATGTGTACCAGAAGAAAAAGTGCATTGGCAATAACCATATCGTATTTTGTGTCAGTTTTGATCCACTTGTGTAGATTTTTCGACACAGAATATTTAAAAATAACAGTTCAGCATTCTGTTCGAAATGAAACAATTACCATATGTAGAGCAACCCATGCAAAATGGCTACAAGGAAATGAAATCGTGTATGAATGCATATATTACTGGGTTTATATAACAATTGTTAAACTCGTACCATGCTTCTCAATTATTGTTTTTGATACAGTGATGCTTAAACAAATGCGAAAAGCTGATAATAGAAGAATTGAAATGGCATCCGAAAGTGGAAGTGAACATCAAGAAAATGGCCGACATAGACACAAAGAAAGCAGACGCATTACTTGGATCATTATTTGCATAGTGGGTATCGTGTGTCTGGTAGAACTTCCGCTTGCGATTGTTTTAATTATATGGACAATAACAATCTTAAACTTGAATGTACATCTGCCGGAAGTCCACTTGGCAAAAGCCAGTTTATTTCTAAATTTGCTGATTTATGCTAGTTACCCTATCATATTTTTGTTTTATTGTTTTATGAGCAGACGATTTAAGAATGGTGTGAAGAACCTATTTAGATGTAAGAAAGACAAATGTTTGTACACACCCGCGATGAATGAAATCTTAAATTAATTTTTATGCCAAAATATTGTATATAAGACAGTTGATCCTGTAACACAATGAGTATCAAAAACTGAATTTAAAATAAAATAAATCAACTGCAAGTCCTAAGTTTGACCTTACTTTTGTTTGAATTTGTGTAGTAAGGATGGAAAACTTTGATAGAAAATGAAGCTCTAAAGAAAATATGGAGGCGGGAAAGGTAATTGTTAGAGCACAAACCCTCTCCCCTTTCCATTGATTTTTAGAACCTTAGAAAAGATGTTGAGTAGCACCCTGTATACGTACAAATAGCATTTACAGGTATCGTTGTCTAAACAAATACAGGTGCGCAAGTGCTGTCTATACCAAAGCAACGACAGTGATTTTAGTTCAAACTGCTATATAGCCTGTCAAGAATACGGCACAGACAAACATGCATCCGTGCGTAAAAATAAATCTTGTCTTGAGAAACAACTGAACCAATTCGAACCAAATCTGGTGAAGGACAAGATTAAAGATTGCATCGGGCGACTCCATCCTACATTCAAAATGGTTGTCGTTACTATAAATATATTTATAAAAAAAATGGTGGATGAAATTTTCGACAAATAATGTTCAAATTAAAATATAAAAAGTGAAAGTGATATTTAACGGGTTTTTCGGGGAAAAAACTTTTGACACGAATTCGATGAATTCTGTAAAAAAGGTGCAATTTTGTCAATTCTTTAATAATCTCTAAACTCAATTTGAAGCCTTGGTGTCCGAGTGGTCAAAAACGCGCGCTTACGAATCACTGTACCTCACACTGCCTAGGTTGGACAGGTCCTTTTGTGAGAAATGTCAGTTTATTTGCCGACAGTCGGTGGTTTTCTCGGGGTACTTCGGTTGGTTCCACCATCCCAAAACTGTCCGCCTCAATATAAGTGAAATGGTCTTAACTTTGGTTTTAAACACCTTTTACTCAGTTCTAAAACCACGTGACAACTTGAACCAAATTTAGTTCGGGCGATTCTAAATTTGGCGACCTCATATAGGTTGACCGTGTTATATACTACAAACAGCAAGAACGGGAAACAAGCAATTCAGGAATCAGTTTTCAACCAAATTTTTTATAAAGTAGATAGCGATTTATTTATTATGGATATGAGTTTATACTGTTTTTCCCGAAAAATTATTCGTTGATCTAATGTTTCACGAACATTGCAAATGAGATTTAAAATTTAGTCAACTGTTTGACATTCTTCTCTAAAACATTCGACCATTAAACATTATAGGTGTTGACGGTCCCTTAAATGATAAGATTTAACGTTTAAAGATGAAATAGCAAACCATTTAACATTTACAAAGAGCTTAACAAAGAAAGATTTCGTTAACCCAATGTAACGAGCTACATATTTCTGAAACAGCTGTTTGACATGCAGCTGTAATGTATAACGCCAATTAACATAACATTTGCTCTTTTGAAATGAATAAATGAATTAAATGCCAGTTGCATTACAAATATTGGACCTCTTGTGTGTGATTATAGTTAGGAAATTATGTTCTTTTTGATCATAAAAGGAACAACTTTTGCATAAAAGGAACAACATTGCATGATGTGGGTTGCAAAAGACAAAAAAATCAAAAATGAATCTCCCTATTTTATCTTTATCTAATAAAGTCTTGATAACGCAATTTAAGACTAAGACCTTAGACTTAAAAATTCATGACAAAAATTTACATATGCTTATTTCAATGAATCTCATGAACCTGACATTTGACCGTGGCTTCACGTACAAAAAACAATGCTTCTAAACATTAAAAATTAAATTTTATTGAAATATAGTCAAAAATAACTTAAATAGTTGTATATAGGCACAAAGATCTAAAATTTAGTCATGACCGTAACATTTCAAGAAAATTGAATTGAACATTTCATTATCTGTTCAAATTGTCAACTTATAAAATGGTTAAACCATTATATAAATTAAAAAAAGGCATATCTAATTTTTGGCCCAATTTTACAAACTAACACACTTTAGACTAACGATCAAAATCATATATTTTTTCCCATCATTTTTGCACCCCTCAGTCACATCTAGATGCAGGACACACTACATGATACAATAGCTTTTCTGTGATTCTTGTTCAGTTACTACAATAAGGACAGGTGATTAACAGTAAACAGTATTAAAACTGATAATAAACCAGGGCAGCTTATCACAAACAAATTTATCATGTTGTACATGTTGTACACGACTAAATAAAATTTATACACGTTTGAAATCCAATATGGAATGTTTCACTCATTTAAATTTTGATTTAGTAAAAATGATTCAAGGCTTTAAGGTTCCAAGGCACCTTTTTGTCATTAACTATAAAAGATAATGGAAAACAAAACTTTTGAGAATTACTGTTAGCAGAAATAACATGCTACAACAAAACGAAAGGAAAATACAAAGAACAATAACACATAATAAACACAACAGTGGAACACATCTTTTTACATATTTAGAGCTCACGCCATAGTGATGCTAGTATCAGATTGACAAAAGTGAAGCTCACACCATTGTGATGCTGGTATCAAAAAGACAAAGTGGAGCTCACACCATTGTGATGCTGGTATCAAAAAGACAAAGTCGAGCTCACACCATTGTGATGCTGGTATCAGAAAGACAAAGTGGAGCTCATACCATTGTGATGCTGATATCAGATTGACAAAGTGGAGTTCACACCATTGTGATGCTGGTATCAAAAAGACAAAGTGGAGTTCACGCCATTGTGATGCTGGTATCAGAAAGACAAAGTGGAGCTCACACCATTATGATGCTGATATCAGAAAGACAAAGTGGAGCTCACACCATTGTGATGCTGATATCAGATTGACAAAGTGGAGTTCACACCATTGTGATGCTGGTATCAAAAAGACAAAGTGGAGTTCACGCCATTGTGATGCTGGTATCAGAAAGACAAAGTGGAGCTCATACCATTGTGATGCTGGTATCAGATTGACAAAGTGGAGCTCACACAATTGTGATGCTGGCATCAGATTGACAAAGTGGAGTTCACACCATTGTGATGCTGGTATCAGATTGACAAAGTGGAGCTCACACCATTGTGATGCTGGTATCAGAAAGACAAAGTGGAGCTCACACCACTGTGATGCTGATATCAGATTGACAAAGTGGAGTTCACACCATTGTGATGCTGGTATCAAAAAGACAAAGTGGAGTTCACGCCATTGTGATGCTGGTATCAGAAAGACAAAGTGGAGCTCACACCATTATGATGCTGATATCAGATTGACAAAGTGGAGTTCACACCATTATGATGCTGGTATCAGATTGACAAAGTGGAGCTCACGTAACTGTGATGCTGGTATCAGATTGACAAAGTGGAGTTCACACCATTGTGATGCTGGTATCAGATTGACAAAGTGGAGCTCACACCATTGTGATGCTGGTATCAGAAAGACAAAGTGGAGTTCACACTATTGTGATGCTGATATTAGAAAGACAAAGTGGAGTTCACCCCATTGTGATGCTGGTATCAAAAAGACAAAGTGGAGCTCACACCATAGTGATGCTGGTATCAGAAAGACAAAGTGGAGCTCACACCATTGTGATGCTGGTATCAGATTGACAAAGTGGAGTTCACACCATTGTGATGCTGGTATCAAAAAGACAAAGTGGAGTTCACACCATTGTGATGCTGGTATAAAAGAGACAAAGTTCAGAACAAAAATTTCTTTTTATAAGAAATTCATTTATTGAAAATACTCCCCACTAATAAATATGTCTTGAAAATCAAGTAAAATATAATGTATTAAAACAGTCTTTCAATAAGTTTGCTGAACTGTTGTGGACTCTCATTTTTTCAGACATACATCATTTCTCTCATGTTTGTATCTTCAAAAGTACTGCCTTTATAAAGCTGAAATTCCAAAAAAGTGTTTTAACACTTTCATATGTATGACAATAACATGTGCAAGACAAAACGTGTGTATAACAAAAACATGCACATATATTATTGAGATGAACTGTCTAGAAATCACTAAGAAATATAATTAATAAATGATTTGAGATATTGCCCATCAGATCTAGGTTCTTGCTGTATAAATAATGGTACATTTAGGAGCAACCTGCATTGGATTTTTAAAATAAGCCTTAGCAGTTTTGACAAAATAAAACTGTCCTGTCAGGGTTCATGCTCATGTAATGATGCCAAGATTATTTTACTTACCATGACAGTCAGTTCTGGCCTGAGGAGAAAACCACAAACCTTTTGAAAGCAAACTGACAAATTTTCTCACACAAGGATCTTCCTTATGAGGATTTGATTCGAGATAATGAGTATCTGACACTTTCCAGAGTTGTGCTAATGACTGATGATAATTTGGAAGTTTGTACTTTTTTTTGTCTATTAAATTATGTCTAAGTTGGCTGAATACTTTTTAACTTGACAACTGCTATTTTACAACTATTTACAACAAAGAGTGATTTTATTAATTCTTTAAAATTTCAAATTAGTTTATACAAAAGTTTTTGTGGTATGTTGTTTTGAGCAAATCTTTTTGATCCCCTTTGTATTACTATATGCTCACGATGACTTCTGAAGTACTAGCACACTTGGTCACAATTCAAACCCTCAGTTCAGCTATCCAAATTAAAAACAAGTTGGCAGAAGTAAGCCCATTTCAGTGAGATGTTTTGGGGTTGTAGATAACATTCTTATACAATACTGCTACCCATCTCAAAAGCTATTACATATTTAATATGACAAACAGTTAACTACAAATTATTTTTAAACAAATCAAAGTTCTTAAAGTACTGAAAGCTTGACATGTGGAAGTTTAAAAGGTTACCAATAATAACTAAAAATAAATGTTGAGTAATGTAATAAGTAACTTACAATTGACATGGATAGATCTTTGTCAAATTTCAAATGTGTCCAGTCTGACAATATTCTCTGGAATTTTCCTATGGCCTGAAATTTACAGAGGATTTGTGCAATGTATTTATATTATAACCAAAACGCAGTTATAAATATTAAATATCAGACATGAATTTATATGAAAGTAAAGTGAACAAACTCTAATGTTATATATAGGTATTACAAAAAAGGTTTAGAGCTTGATCATAAATTAACAAACAAAACTGCATAGCTCAACTGCATATCTAGAGCATTTGAAACATCAGAGACCAATGATGATAATGTTTATGCTTGGTGTATAACATAACATAACTCATAACAAATCAATGAGTTTGTGACAGTGAATTTTAGAAAATTTTCATTTTAAAAAACAATAAACTTGAAAAAATTTTACTAGCTTGTATTTATTCACTTACTTAACTTAGCTGTGATTTGAAATCAGTAAGCTTATCTGCATTTATCATAAGAAATTTCTGCAGAAAGTGAATATTTTTGTCAGAATAAGGATTTTACAAGGAGAATTTAAAGTGAATGGAGATGTTTTGAAAATATAAGGTAAAATATGTTTCAAATATATATACCACCATTTTCCACATGTTATATTCCCATAGCAGCAACATTTTACATTCTACAGAAGTCTTTTATAGATATATATAAAAGATATATATTGTGATTTTCTATAGCAGTAAGAACTAGGCTCAGTAAGTAAACAATATCAACCTCTTTAATTTTAAGTTTATTTGAGTTTCTGTAAGAATTTTGCACATTTCACTGTCATAAAGTCAAATTCAAACAGATAGACAGATAGATAACTTTACAAAACAAGCTTAACTTGAACACCTACAGATCAGCAGAAAAATATTTACCTGCTGAGATCCATCATATGTGTTAGGTGTTCCATTACCAGCTTTCTGTCCAGGTGCTAATAGACAATTACAAGGTACCCCCTCAATCTATACAATAAAAAACATTCATGTAAATACAATTTCAATACATGACTGCAAAAGTCTTTGTACTAAAATAAAATGATAAGACAAAGGTAACCAAATATTGTCATAAATTGTTCATGCATAAAAATACATGTAAATGAAAGATATTATATAGAGATGCCATTTATAATACAGTTAAATCTAACTTTAACATGGATTAATGGCCCTGATTTGTTCAGCAGTTTTTAACTTTGGTGATAACTCCTGGGAGAATTATCAAAGAAATAATAATCTGGGACTTAAAAATTTTGTGGGAATAAAAGATGTGGCAAATTTATCAAGGGGCTTTATACATGTTATATAAAAGTTTTACAGCATATTTCATTAAGCATCTATTAGTTCCATTATTTTACCACCTCTGAAATTCAGTGCCATGATTAATCATTAAGTGGCCTAGTAATTCTCGAACTTAGTCAGTAATTGTTATACATGTACAATTTAGGTGAATGCACACAGTTGTCTACCTTAAAAGTCTTTATTATAAACAAGACAGTGTTTTTCAATTGTTTAAATAGCTCAATACTGTCCGTTTTAGGCTTTTCAGAACAAATTAAAATCAACATCTTTAGTAGAGGGTACACAAGAAAGTTCTTCTAGTAAGATGATTTTATCTGTGATACCATAAATTATTATAAAGTCCGAGTGATTTAACATGTAATACATGTATATAGTGTTAGTAAATTATATACTGGACTTGAGTTTCACTTTTACTCCCAATAAACCTTACTAACACCATGTATCCAATATTAGTTCTCTAACACATTTTAAAAATTGATATTTCAAAATTTTTCAAGAAAAAAATAATGTTTATTAAGTCCATTTAATAATGACAAATATTAAAATTTTAGTACACAAGTTCCTGTGACAGACAGCATTATTGTAAAGAAATGTTGACAAAATACTTGAAGTATCATGATCATAAAAAAATCCTAATTTAACTGACTTCTTACAATAAAACTTGCAAGGATATGTCCCATAGTATACGTAGGAAAGAAAGTCATAGCAAATGAATGGTCTAAAGCCGATGTTTACAATTTACAGTGCCTCCCGATCCTAGGGTGATTGCAGGTGGTTATGAGAAAGTATGCCAATTTGCTTGTCAAATTTCAGTTGTTTTCTCATAGTATTTTTTCCACCATTCCAAAACTGACCATCTTAATATAAGGGAAGAAATTTTGACTTGAGCATTATTAAATGATATGATATACATGTATGTTGTACTTCTTTAATAGGAGAAGGATTACTATTTACTGTCAAGAAAATTGATTTAGTGTAGGGAAAGTAGTAAAGTTGCCTTACTTTTATGGGTCTGAGTTCTTAACTAGTTCATTGACACACATGGACCAGAAAAGTAATCAATTTGTCTGATCTTAAAATGAAAAAAAGGTGTAATTAGAATCCATTAATACAACCTGTTGTTTAGATTAGAACCAAAACCTTATGGGACCAAACCTCAAACATAGCTAGACTGAGGACCTTACCAAACAAGTGACCTACAAAGTCTACAATAAATATGCATAGAAAATGCATCAGGTAAATCACAACCAACCGGCAACTACACACAGAAGTAAAATCCAGTCTCCAGAGAGCAATCATGTCTTCATGTGATCACAAACCTTTATCATCTGTATAAACAAACATAACAATGGATCTGATATCTTTATATCTCCAGGCAGTTCTGGATGCTTTGTCACTGAAATAATAGAAAGGATTATTGACAAAATATATAGCCTCAAGATTGTTGACAATAAAATGTCTGTGTATGAAGGATGACATGTAGTTGTTAATACAGTATATTGTATATTTCCTAATATAGTTTGTATCTTACTGTCTAGGTTTGAATCCTACTAAAAAGATCCTGAACTTGAAAAATGTGCAAGATTGCTTGCCTAAAGTTGATTGATTTCTTCAGACACTCTAGTTTACTCCATTATCACATTAAGACAGCCTCAATATATTAGCTGACAAAAACTTGACTGGGACATATGTCACCATTGCTCACTACCAGATCCTACACAAAACTACATAAATATAAGTGACAGAACTTTGACCGAGGTATAAAACCACATTACTCCTCTCCGTCCAATTCATTTGTTAACCAAGCAGATTCTAAGTTCTCATTAACCATTTATTACCTCTAATAGTTCATTAAGCTTTGATTAATTATTCAACATGACTAGTAAAGACCAGTAATACCTGAACTAAGTAGGCAATTAATTAGTTCACACAGATGCTACTACATAAACTATTCTTATATTTGTTGTTTTTTAATGCAGAAGCTGTTTGTTTTAAATGAACACTGTCAGTACATCAGTTTATAATCCAGAATGAGATTTAAACCAGTAAATTTTGAGAGAAGAAGACAAATTCAAGAGACAGGGTTATTTAAACACTTTAATGTTTACCATATATTATGCCAAAATAAAACTCACTAAATTAATCATGTTTGCAGTATATGAAACATTAAAATTATTTAACAACTTTGACATCATGGCGATTTTTAAAGGCATTTCAGACATTTTGATATTTAAGACTTTAAGACACTTTTTGGTAATTCTGTTTTTAAAATGAGACAATGAGGCATTCTTATACTTTAAAAAATTATCTATTATCATAAAAAGATAACAAAAATGTGCTCTATAATTGTAACAACAATATGCATGTTTAAAGTTGTTGGTAACAACTGAAAATTTAACTTACATCAATTATTGTGTATTATCATGATGTAAAAATTATATATGTGAGAGTACTTACATCTTCTTGTATTGAAGAAACTTTCGTAAATTGGTCTAATTTCAAAGTCTGACATTTGTAAATCTAGCCTTACTGTTGACAGTATTACCAATTTCTCCACTTTACTAATGATAAATAAAGAGCATATTGTTTCATAATTAATACATAGCCTATGGTCTATAAACATTTTGTCCATAAAACATTTAAAACACTCGACAAAAAATCTTTAAATACTGCAACTGGTTGTCTATGTTCAAGCACCAGACCTGCCAGTTATAAAACTTTCAGCTGGTTAATCTGCATGTCTCATAGACAAAAAAATCTTCATTACTTTGTCAATTTTTAAATTTCCCCTTATAAGTAAAACCACAATTTTTGTCAAAGTAATTTATAGAATGCAATACCATCGATCTGATGTGATTATACATGTACTAACAGTAAAACTTTGATTATTGTAAGAATTATATACAGCACATATATGTGTTTCTTTATGTCTTTTAACTCTTTTTATATCCAGAGGACTTAATGGCAGAGTAATTAAAAGTCCCTGATTACAGATCACAGTGCCTCTAGCACTTAGCTTCCAATCCTAAACAGGCAGATCCTAGGGGGAGAAAGTCCGATAGTTCAATTAAAGAGGTCAGTAGTTTTCTCTTAGCACTACAGATTCCTCCACTATTCAAGAACTGACCACTTAAAATAAATGTGACCTAACGAATCTTGACTAGGTCATAAAACACCATTACTCCACTCCTGAAACAATTCATGTATCTCTTACATTAAGTAAAGGTAAAGGAAAAAAAAACCTTTTATCTAGTATACATGTATAATTATTATAGGCAGTACTATTTCAACAGGTTTGATAAAGATATTTATTTTTCTCTTGGTACTCTGGTTTTCTCTACAATTCTGTAACTGACATTCATAATAAGAATAAAAACATCTTAACTTGGATGTGAAGCCACATGACTTTACTACATTCTTCTCTGATAACCTACCTCTTCAAACACATTTCTATGACTTTGTCTGCCACAAAATGACATTTATTAGCAGGAACTACTGTGTTGATCACTATTACAGAAAACTGAAATGATTAAATATAAGACAATAAGGACATAGCATTACATCAACAGTACAGAAAAACAACTAACGGTAAAACAACCCTTTTTGTACTGGGTCAGGAGAAAATTTGAGGTGTCAAATGTCACACTTAAAAAAAATGATATTTTTTAAAGTAAAGAAAAAAAAGGAAAAAAGAACTATTATAGTAGTACAGCAAAAAAAGGCTATATATAACACCCTTCAATGACTTTGCTGCCTCTTAATTTGTAAGTACAAAATTCAATGTACACTTGTAAAATAATATATACATGATATATGGACTTTATAAAAAGGTGATCCATACATAAAGGCTCCTTTTGTTAAAATATAAACCAAAAAGAACATTACACACCGATTTTATATAGATATAATTGTTAAAGAAGATTTGATAGTCATTCTCTCAAAAATTATCAAAGTTCATGTAATAAGTTAAACTGTGCATATGTATCTAACTTACTAAAATGATATTATATGACTTTTTGAGTGCTAGCCCACTATAATAAACTGTCATAAATAAAAATCTAAATATCTACAACTCATTTAAATAAACTGGTACCATAACAACCAGTTTAAAGTTAAACCCATCAACAAAATTCTTTCTCTAATGCTGTTACATGTATTATGGATTGAATCTACTTGTTTTTAAACCTAACACCAATAAGATGCAAGTAGTGAATAACATAAAAAGTTATTCAACAATAATAGCTAAAAAAGACAACTATCATGCAAAAGAAATAAAACATTTAAGCGAGTTATAACATTTAGCATGCAAACATTTTACCTTCACCAAGAAACAATAAAAACAAAGCAAAGCTTGTTATATTTCACCATCACCAAGAAACAGCGAAAACAGAGCATAGCTTAGCATTTCACCATTACCAAGAAACAGCAAAACAGAGCATAGCAAAACATTTCACCATTACCAAGAAACATATATGATTGAAATGGCAGTCATTTGAAATCAATGAAAGTTGTTACTTAATACAAGTCTGATTATATAATACAATTTCTTAAGCTTATAACCCAATTTAAAACAATTAGGTTGCATTAATAAAGAGTAATGTAGAGTCATTAATGTTTGTGGAATTGTGATTTTTAAAAAAAACAATTCACTGAATATTTTTTATTAAAATTATGTTTTGTAAAAATAAGTGGCATTTTAGGCCTTGGCATTTAAAATTTTTCATATCTGATTTTACAGAATTATTAGATTTAAAATCAGGAGTCATCAATCTTCTTGCAAAAAGGTTTACTTGAAGAGTAGGTCATATAAATATATATATATATATATATATATATATATATATATATATATATATATATATATATATATATAATCAGTATCTATGTACGACATCTAAACAACTTCTAAATACTAAAACATAAAGGATGAAGGAAACACAAGACAATAAGTCTTATTTCTACTCTGCACTTTCCAAGACTGAAAAAAATTGCTTATTTTAATTTTAATCACAATCTTGACACATAAAAATTCTCTTTTTTATATTTGTGATTTTTTTAGTCACAAATTTTGAGAGAAATAATAACACTGTAACATAGTACTGTAAAATGAATATCGTGGCATCAGTTAATTGCAGACAAGTGATTTCAAAATAGTTTATACAATTTTCCAATATGAAATTAACAAAAACAGTTGAAAATACAATATACATTTGATGTGTATAGCTGATACTCTTATTGTAAAAGATTTCAATCACATTTAACTAATTAATAATGTTATTGCTCAATCACAACCCCCCCCCCCCCCCCCCCCAATAATCATGTTTACAAAACAAAGCAAATAGCAAAAAACTAAAATTTACTACAAACAGCATGCATAAACTAAGTCTGATCTAGCTACTTATAAGATAAACTCACCTTTCCTTATCAGTATCTTTGACACTAGACATACAATGAAATCATATTTATGTACAGAAATTCTTAAATAAAAATCTAAATGCTATTTTTATTAAAGACTTGTGTTATAGAATAAACTAAATCTCTACATAATGTTAATATTGACAATTTATTCATTACTGTTGAATTTATCAGTTTATACCCTTCAATTGATCTTCATTCCCTATATACCTTTGTTAATCATTCTAATGATTCATTGCCCATAATTTATCAGCCCTCAGCCATGTCTTTCACTACTTACACTGAAATACAAGTTGAAGTTTTCTTCAGTATGACTTACGATACATCCGTTTTCATTCCAGTTTCTGCTTTGCAAACTTTTTTTTTTTAATTATTAATGTTATAAAATTTTATTACGTTTGTTGGTTTTTTTTTAAATCTAGAACTGACACTTGGTTTATCTATTTTACGTATTTGTTTTGTTTCAGATACTTCACTATAATGTACATCTATAAATGTTTCTGTAGCACTCACCTGTTCATATTTACAATGAAGAATTTGTAATGCTTGAAAATGTTGTTCTTTAAGTTCTGGTGGAAACTGTCTTACACAAACTGGTTTGCAATCTCCAAGTTGCGGAATCTGTAAAGTGTGATATTCCTTTCTCATGTCAAGTCCAAACAGGGCACGACTGAAAGTGTAAATAATAAGAATCATTTCTTGTTTATGAAAACAAAAATAATTATGAAAAACATGTAATGGAGAAGATTACACCAAGTGTGTATACACAATTATTCGCTACTACAGAACTATATACAACTACTTACAACTAGCAAACTATTCATAATGATTACTACTAGAGAATAATGACATGTATTTGCATATAATATAAAATAATTAAATTTCCCTGATTGTTGATAAGAAATTTTAATCCAATTTCCAACAGACAAAATTAAGACATAACTTTTTTGTAAACCAGAAATAAAATGTTCTGCTGTAAATGTTGATAAACAAACAAAAATATAACAGTCAATTTTACCCAAATTATCTTTACAGATTGTTGTTCATCATTCTAAAAATTCACTCTTATTAAATCTGGTAATTTTCTGTCTGCAGAGTTTATGTCGAACTCTGCATGTAACAACTGCACCTTACAATTTACAGATAATAAGTGATTAACTGATTGACTATAAAAATTCAACATGGCAGTTTAAGCTAGGTAATCAGTGGTTGCTATGGCGATAGTAACTAAGCCAGTCTTGTGCATAAAATTCATAGCCAAAAATGCTTTTTGACTCTTGAATTTTTAATAGACAAAAAAAAAAAAATAAAATAAAAAAAAAAATAAAAAATAAAAAATATTTCAGTGCTTCCACCTGCCCTTCACTGTCATGGGTCAATTTGACAAACAAACGAAATCTGACTAGCTCTTTTAAAGTAAACTCCCTCCACTCCCTAAATGATGCAGCACAAAACAAACTAAAATTGACAGTATACCTCCCTGCTACAGCTATATCTGTGTATCCAAGAAACACTGTTTTCATTAACCTTTCTCCATCAGGATCAAGTGCTTGTACATAGCGAGTTTTGGCAGGTCCTGACTTCTCTGCTACCATTTTTACACTCATTGCAAAGTTTTGCAAGTCCTCATCATTTACATATCATTCAGTCAGCAATGATTCATTTTACTTCCATGTAAAGAAAAATTTATAAAACATACGTAAACATTTATATATAATATTTACATTTAATGCATGTTTTCTCATACCTCTGTCATATCATGTTATTTATCACATTACTAGGCTAAAATTGCAATGCAGCATTCGGACCCCGATAGTTTTGTTCTAAAACCTTTTTTCCTCCTGAGCTGTTTCAGCCCAATGCCAGTTTGCCGTAATTGCATTACACCCCTGATTAATTTGCCCTTATTGTATATTTAAAATATTGTAGATCAATATACAATGTACATTTGTTTACAAATAAAATGACACAAAGAATCAACATTTTCATTTTAATATCCCAATCAGAATTTAAAAAAAAAAAAAAAAAAAGGGGGGGGGGGGGAAATACAGGTATTATATAAATCCTTTAACAAGGTCAGAAACCACAATGGTTCTTATTCAGTTATAACAGTCGTCATCCCAATTACTTATTGTTTTTTTATTTATTTATTTATTTATTTATTTGCAAATTCCAAATGCAATTTGATAAAAGAAGGTCAAAGAATTACAAATAAATTACCTACCTAAGAAAACATCTACTCAAATGAAATGCCTTTCTATGGAAAGGTCTACAAAAAGGGGCAAAAGAACCCACTTCCATGTGCAAAATGATCCAGGGTGAAACGGCCCTGGGCAAATAGGCATGGGAGTGCAATGACATGAATGTTATTGATAAAACAAAATAAATGCATATATTTTGTTTTTTAAGCAATGAAAATTTACATATATAAACACTAGAAAATTCAATATACGTTGGAAAAGTCAGTTTTCTTCTAGGCCTCAACAAGATGTAATCTTGTAACCTGAGAAACCTCCCACGTACTATCCAGAAATCTGCAGTGCAGATTTATTTACGAACAACATTTCCCAATACATATTGAAAAAACTTTTTTACACTATAATGCTATAACTTTTTCTGATTTTAATTGTTTTTAATTTGTAAATATGATGGATATATTGCAGATCTTTAAACACTCCACGAGGACCCAGGCCCCAGTTTCACAATCATTCACTCAGTTAAGTGTACATTCAACTATTATCCATTTATTCTCTCATCGATATTTTAAAATTTTTGAAGTTTTATGAGACAATGCTTTGTTTTGTTCAACTAACCTACACTAAATTTAAATATAAAATAAGTTATTCAATTTCAACTCTGTAATGTCTTAAAAATTATCATTGAAATATCCCCATATTTTAGTTGAGAGTACACTTCATTCGAGGTGAAACCCTTTGGAGAAAACAGAAGACTATGACACCACTGGTTTTCAAACCCTAATATTTTCCCTACTTTTCCGTTACTCAGATTAAAACTTAATATCGATCGCTTCAGTTTACATTAAATTCCATACATGATCAGTTGGTTTTACGTATCGGATCTAATGACTCTCAAAACGAAGCTTTTGAAGCACATGTATGATTTATACACTGCTGGAGAACTGTCACTTTACCGGAAGTTACTGTAACTGTTCGGAACACACCTGGGAATTTAGCATTGAGTAAAGAAAAGATGGAGTGAGTTACGAAAAAAAATCTATTATCCTTAACTTAAATTAAAGGGATTTAAGGTGTCCTTGCTCGTCGTTTTGAAGATCACTTTAAGCTTGTAACATATGTATTTAGTTACACCACGAATGCTTATTTGTAATTGAAAAAGAGATTGCCAAAATTGGCCATTCTAAACGGTTATAACTGGTGTGAAGCTAGTCTGCAATTTTTGTTACACTATGCTATTTTTTACACAGAATAATATTTCATTCCCATTATTATTTAAATCAACAATATTACGTCAATACAAAGTCCAGAAGAAGAAAATACCTTTCCGTAGTTTAAAGATCAACTGTGTATTAAGACCATGTAACAGGAGGGAGAAAACATGAATGCAGGGTCGGACCGGGGATCATAATCGAACCCGGGACCTCCCGCACTATAATGTTAATGATCTGGAAGTCATTTATTGTACTTACTACATGCAGTTTAGCTATTTATAAATAAACTGTGACGTGATAATTAATTCAGATTAAGTATTTGTCAGTGGGGGGAAAACTTGGGAAAATTGGTTAGTTTTTTTTTTTTTTTTTTTTTTTTTTTTTTTTGTAATAAGTGCTATTGTCTGTTGCACTTCGCAAATGATTTGGGTAATATTACCAAGTGAGTGTTAAAGCTCACGTGCCTCTTGTTATAATTACTTATGTATACTAATGGTACTTGTAATTACCCATGGGTAGATGTTATCACAGAACGGAAATTTGTAACATAAGGTATTTGAAAATTGAAAATTGCCTTTTTTTCATTACTAAATATTCAGGACCAGCACAGGAAATCCTCATACGTTCTTTATCGAATGTATTTTAGTAAATAATTTAAAATGATAAATTAAAAATGACTTTTGACCACACTTTTGCCTATATAAAACCTTTTTTTTTTTTTTTTTTTTTTTTTTTTTTATTTATTTATTTATTTTTTTTTTTGTAGAATTAAATACCTCGGTGACATCCAAACCAAACATCATTAAGTCCCTTTTTTGTTTTTTAGGAATTGTAATTTTAAACAAAAGTTGAAAAAAATTACAGAAATTGAAATTAAATCTTTGAAAAAAAATTAGTTGATCTATTTTATCTCCGAACCAGTTTTAAATTTTATTCATTAAACACTTTTTAATTAGTAAACATAGTCTTATCCTGTTGCTGAAGAACATTAATTTTTTAGAATTCACTTGTGTAAAAACAATCTTTTTATAGACTTTATTTTCAAATACCTTATTACCAACCTGCTAGAACATTGGTGACAACTTTACTGATATTCCTGATTAAAAAAAACTCCCATCGGTAACCATAGGCAGTTAATTTCTACCAATGTTATTACAAATCGGTAGGAATTTGTATGGGTGAATTCCCGATTTCCACGATTTATTTGCTTCTGAAAAGGGGAACAATTATGACTCTAATCTTTTTATTTATCGTAAATGAACAATTTAAGCCTGTCTTTGACGTCTTTGTCGAGTGTAATGAGGTATTGCTTGGAGGAAATATAGAAATATTGAGCTATAGTAGGTAGCACAAACAGCTACGGATAACACTAGGGTAGCTCAGTTGGTAGAGTGCTGGCTTCGTCTGAGGGAGGTCGGGGTTCAAACCCCGGCCGGGTCTGACCAAGACCTAGAAATTGGAAGTTACTGTTCTTTCACCAAGCACCCAGTATTTAGAAATAAAAGTAGCTGGGTCCTTTCGGAGGAGACCTTATAAACGGATGCTTTGTGTCACGACAGACGTGGCACGTTAAGAAACCTTCCCTGTACATTGCCCTAACTGCACTACGAATTTATAAAAACTGCACTTTCACCTATTGCTGGTGACGTCTCGTTATATGTGAAATATTCTTGACCGTGACGTACCACCCAATTCAATCAATCAATTAAACAAGCATCTCGGGACCCGAACACGAAGAAAGCTCCTTGGCGTGATTAAATTTAATCAAAACGTAAAACGCCATAGTCAACAATTGCTTTGTGTATTAACCTTACTTTAATCTTATTGCCAAAAGAAATGTACAACTATTAGCTGTAAGCATGCAATTATTATGCCGCTGCTTAAAGATGACAACATATATAAAAGACAACTGCAGGCCAAAAGCGTTATTACCAACTTTTTAATTGGTCTCAGTTGCCCTACTACCTTCTTTTGATTTTGAAAAGTTTATTCTTACAAACTTAAAAACTTGGTTGTACGCTGCGTTTTTAGATACCAAGAAGGCCTTTGACACTGTTTGGCGAAAAGGGCTTATTTATAAAGTGTTTAATCCTGGTGTCAAAGTTTTAAAACTTAAAAACGATTTGTACATTAATGAACTTATTTTTTTTAAGTAAATGACTCTGGCTTAGGCTAAATGTGAATTAAACAATGTAATTACCCCAGATTTGCTGATGATCTTGCATATGTCAGTATAAGTTCTTAAAGCTTAAGTATGTTCTACTTACAGTAGCTTATAAATACGCATTTAAATGGCGATATGTATATTACGTTGAAAAACCAGCTGTGATGGTGTATGTCGTGGCGGTATGAAACTATAATAATCTTATCTATACCGGGTACATTGAAAATAATACCTATCAACAAGAATTACAATAACCATCCAAAATTGAGCAAAATGTATTTTACCAATCTATTCGAATGAACCAGAGTCGACGGGACAATAAACGATAAATATATTTTGCAGTATCTGGATAGGTAAAGTTGAAATCAGTCTGACGTTTTTATAAAGTTCTTCCGACTGTAATATGAAGCTTAACATTGACACCCTTTAAAAATCTGATATAAATGCTTTACAAACTGTTCAACATTTAGTCGTAAAAATATCCAAGATTGTCCTCAAAGTACATTAGCAGATATTGTAAACGTACTAATTTTAGCGTGTACGTATTTTAGCGCAATTGACATTCTCGACTAATTCGCGTGTATTTAAATAAGCGCAAAACAACCTAAGTTTCCTAATTTTTGGACAATACTCACAGTGAAAACCGCTGGAGTAACGGGGAACTTATGATGGATTATGCTGACAAAATTTTTATTCCGTATATTGAATCAATGAGAGAAAATTTGCTCATTTTCCCAATCAAATCAAAAGGCATTGTGTATTTTTAATGTTTTGAAGGCCTATCAGCATAATGAATTTTTATGCAGAAATTGTATGATTCGGAAATATATATACGATATGTACCAGCTACATTACATACTTATTTTAGCGGCGTATTTAAACTAGTGCTACAGTCCTAGCGCGAAAAGCGCTAAAATTAATGCACCGCTAAAATTAGAACGTTTACAGTATGTGCGAGTGAATGCTTGGAATTTGCGATATATAACCGATGGTTTTGAGATATAGCAAAGGCACTTGCTTTTTCCATTTCAAACAATTCCCGACAGACACATTTTAAAGATAAAAGTTGACAACGCAATATAATATTGTAAAAACAGGAATGATCATTATGAACACCATTGGATAAAAAGGTTTGACGATTTATCTAGTATCATTTAAATAGCGCTACAGCTTCAGTTTGTAATTTTTCTACCAAAGATGTAGAATTGGGATTATTATAAATTGACAAAGCATGACAATAATGTAAAGTTTTTGCGATATACACATTCAGTTAATATGCCTCTGTATCTGTGTAAATGATGATAGAAATTTATTTGGGACATCATGCAATACTAATTCGAAAATCACACACAAGTCAAACTATCCCATGTATTCGATAACGGTTTCTTGTCAACAACTTGGAGTACTATTAACTATTATGATTAAAAAGAGAATATGTAACACGGGTTTACAAAGATCTTGAATAAGTATTTTAGAATTGATCATTCAGCCCCTTTTATTTATGAATTTATAAAGAACCCTGTTGTAAAATGCCATCAGCGCATCACGCAGGCAAAATCTCTGCACTTTCGTCTACCATTACTTAACTCAACCTCCCTCCCTTTAATTTAGGGAGGATGTTTTACAAACGTTTAAGCGTTCTGCCAGACCATACATCTTTACTGTATAGTTCCTAATAATTTATATATATATATATATATATATATATATATATATATATATATATATATATATATATATATATGTAATGTAACTATGTGCACGGTAATTGTATTACTTCATATCACTATAATGACGTATGTACCTGTATAAAGATTTTCTCTATTTCATTTTCTTTTTTTAAAAATAATAAATAAATAAATGTATGAATAAATGGCTAACATGTAAAAAATTGAAAGATATCCATTACATATTGATTTAGATATTGAAGTATTGCACTCCCTAGCACAATCATTCGAACCCTTCGGTCGTTAACACGGTCGATAACACGATAACATCTTAACATATTATGTGTATAATTAAATCTTGAAAAAGTTTTATTAAATTTAAACATAAGCTAAAGAGATCTTCTATTGAAAAAAAAAAAACCTGGAAATTTCAAAACGCCATAACTCGTTAAGTTATCAAACCGGATTAGGAAAACAATATGTACAGTCAACACACGTTCTTTATTATTACTACTATTGATTTTTTTAAATTCTGAAATTGAGTTACAGATATAAAGTTGAGATAAACAAAATTCTTAAAGGGCCTTTACCTTTATTTCTATCCGGAAGGAAAAAGATATTGACATCTATGCATCATGTTTATCTCTTTTGCCAAGTTTCAATTTTATTTTGAACTACAGAAAACTAGTCTGACTCAAAAACTCATCGGAAAATTTTAAAGGCTGTCCCTTAACACAATAATAAATTCAGAAACAAGAAAACATTATGCAATTGCACGCCTCTGCTTAATCATTTTTTCCACGTTTTATTACATTCTGAACCTGAGTAGCAGAGATCAGTTCCATACAAAATTATTTTATAAAAAAAGTCATACATTGTTGCTCGCAGAATAATTTATGAACCGAAACAAGAATACTATATGCACATATAATACCCCTACCTAGCCTCAGTAAATTATAAACTAAAATTTAAGTGAAGTTTACACAAATATAATTAAAACATTTTAAAGGAGATAACTCCTAGAAAAATAATTCTGCAAAAACAGGACCATTAACACAAATACACCTCCTAGTGGTTTTTTTTTTTTTTTTTTTTTTTTTTTTTTTTTTTTTTTTTTTTTTTTTTTTTTTTTTTTTTGTAAGGTTTTGTTCAAATTCGATTTAAGTCAAGAATTACTGGTTCGGAAAATGTTAAAAACGAAAGGACGGATGTAATGTTTTAATATTTCTTTTTCTTGTCGAGATAAATGATCCTTTGAAAACATGGAGTGCCCTTTATCCAGAGAGAAATGAGTCAAATATCAGTTAATATTGAAGTAAAGTAATAGCACTTATGAAAATTGGATACGATGCATTAGATCAAGTTTTAGTTACATTTTGTATAAATCTTTTAAAGAAAATCGAACATAATAATTTATGTAAAACTTCACGAGACATAAAAGATTGTAGCTGTATATTTGTGTATTGTAATTTCATGTGTTTGATGTTTTAGGTTCGTTTCCATCTTTTGCACATTCCTATGTGAAAATATATTGTCATTTTGTTTGTTGATGGTCGATGATTTTTTTCAGGATCGAGTAACTAACAACCAGAAATGTGGTTTTGGCATGTAATACCGCAAATATTCTCCATTTCTCTGTAATATTTATAGCGATACTTTTCATTAATAAAGCGATTTCTAATTTCCTAATTTATCTTAAACCTTGTTGTACTAAGAAACCCCTTTGCGTTTCCTGAATTGATATAAAATATTCTGTAAAGAGAAAAAAATTGTGGCCAATGAGTGATGCCCTTGCTGTCAATTATGGTCTTTACCACAAAAAATTCGCATATCTACTTTTTTTGAAAAAAAAAGTAAAATGTTTATAGCAACAACTTTTTACTATGTGCAATAATATTAACTAGGCTTAGATAACAATACTAAAACTTTGAATGAATTTTAATGATCATAAATCAATAATTTTCTGTTACAAGCGCCATGACTCGGACAGTAGGGTATTATAAAATTATAAATGCTATACTGACTAGAACATTTGCACCAAGATAGTTTTAAAGTAATTGCTAATTTAATTATACCATAAGAAGAAAAATTGCGACATAAAACATGATTTAGGCATTTTCTATTCTTAACTAAGAGTATGGGACAAAAAAAATTTAAAGATAACATATTTTGACTACAGGCCTTTAAAATATGTGAAATATACATAAAGTTTAAAACAACTGAGTTTGTATTGCAAAAATCTAAACACAAAGAAATTCCATCATTATGCAATACAACTGTCAATATTTCTTTAAGTTTATGTTTATCTCCTTTTCATTTTGACTACTTTGATTTGCAAGTAGCTTAAAAAACTAAATGAATCAATTACTTCCACTTACGATGACTCAAAAAGAGATGGGATACATTTTTCAAGTTCAGAATTAATGACGGTATTTCTACCGCGCGATAAGAAATATTGTCTGACCGTTTTGTCTAACAAACAATATAATACAAAATTCCAAAACGCCTGAGCACTGTCACCATAACTATGAAAATACACTAAGATACTGTCTGCCTGATTTAGTCCCGGAGAATATCTCGTATTCAAAATAGACATGAAAAATCTAATAGTTCCCCAAATTCTGACCAAATACAAGATTGCAAACGCCATACAAAAATTTTCATCCTCTGTTCGAAGTCGTCCACTATTGATTATACCCCAATGGAAGTCTGGCTCTCTTCGTCTCTGAAATGAAACAAAAGAATTTTGCATATGATAATTATGTGTTTGGAAATGTATTTAGATGTTTGGATGCAGAATTATTTTATTTGAAATACAGTTTAACTCGCAAGACACATCGATGTTTTGGGAACATCATAGCAACTACCAATGGATGAACATTTTCAATCACAATTTGTTTCAAACATTTTTAGAATATTCATATTAAATCATTTTAAGTAATTAGAAATAGAGATTTTTTAAATTTTTTTGTTTGCATTTAATTTTAGTCTAACTGTCTAGGAAAAGCATTTGAGAGACTCCTTTTTTGATAATTGGAAAATTTATCCAGATATTAGTATAACTTATACGTGCATAAACCACAATAAGTTAGACTTCTGGCTTTATATCTATAATATCACTCCATATTAACTTTAGAGTAAATAAAATCACGAAAATGAAAGTTTAGAAAAAATATCTGTTGTCATTTGTGTTTAATTTAATATTGTTACTTACCCGTCTATAAGTAAAGAATTTAAGAAGTATATACAGATTCATGGTCATCATGTATGTCAGTAGTTCCCAACCTTTACCCGTAAATAACATCCAAAATAATTTATCTTTCCATGTTAGATCGCCAGATATCCAACACCAGCCTCCACTTACTTGGGATTTGTCTTCACCGAGTTTACCCATACTTACAGCGACAATAACTATCAATCCTTGAAACAAAAATAGAGTCTTTAGCTCATTAAAAACGTGCATTATTCTAGACAATGAAATTGTATTGGTAAAAAATTTTCTTAACGACATGTTTACTGTTTGAGAACATGCTAACCTTTAAAATAACATGAAATAAAGAAATTATCTACTATAGGAGCAAATGAACTTGCCAACAACAAACATAATTAAGAACACGTCACAACATAACAAAATGCATCAATAATTGAAAAACTCTAACAGTGTTGCAACCATGAAAATGAAACTAGCGATTTTAAACGGTTATTAAGGTAGTTCCCGGCACAAAAGGCAAAAAATTTCCCCGAATGAGGATTTTCTGAAAATTTGCACACGCATTCCTTAGAATATGCTTTGTTGAATAAAATAATAAAATACATATGTTAGGGTTTTTTTCAGTAGAGTGCATTAAACCGACCCCACTTTTCAAAAATCATTTCTCATTTCTAAATATCCCAGCCAGGTAATTTGAAGTTTGTTATTAATTCAATAATGATTAGAGGTTATAAAAACCAATTTTATTTTTATGTTTTTAATCAATATTTCAATAAAAGACGTGCAATGAAGTGGTATAAATAGCATTGAAATAATAAAAACTTAAGTTTTTATAACAGTGTGTTTAAAAATGTCTTCATTTTCGCCTACAGTTTTACACAAAAATCCATATTCCATAAAATTTGTGAATTAAGCTTCTTTCAAAAACTGCACAATTGAAGCTTAATACATATTCTACAAAATGAAATTTAAAAAAACCATATGTTTGGGTCCTTGTTTTCGAGATATGGGAAGGGTTATTATAGCCCTTGACCCTTTATTATCAAAATGCTACTTAAATTTTAACCAACAAAAAGTTTGAATAACTTTACAAACACCGGTTTTGTATATCCCAAAAACCTTTATTTTATTTATGTTTGATAATTAACTTATTAATGTGTTTTACTCTTTTAATTATTAATTACGATTTTCGAAATTTGTCTAAACCGTTTACCGTTTCTGAGATCCTATATTTTGACACACAACAATCTTCCTGAAAGAACAGTATTTCAATTCTTTTCAAAATTTGTTACAAAAGATATCGATTTATTTTATATTTTGGACATTTAACAAGCTTATTCTGTATTCTTATACACATATCACCATCGCAATCTGTCAGTTAAACAAGAGAACCGTGTGTGCATCCAGTAATGGCCGGTGGGATCAGAGGTAAATCATATGCCTATTTTTTCTTTATTTTTGCACAAAAGCGTTATAACGTATTAAAGTTTATTTCCGAAATACATGCAGATATTTTATGAAAGACCCAAAGACTCATTAAATTATTTTATCCTGTGTATGAGGCCCCCAAATAAAGCAAAAAGATCGTGTAGCATTACCAGTCTATTTGCCAAACTAAACGATAAATTTAGAATATATTTACGACCTTAATTGATTAAAATGAATAAAATAACACTCAATAATTATTAAAAACAGAAAAATACTTTAATAGTTGTATATCGACTGTAGAATTGACGGGACAGTTTTGTATTTTTTATACAATTATTATAACAGATCAGTTGTTTGATCCTGTTAAAAAGCGTTACTTCCCTTGGTGTCGGCATTTACCTTACAGCTAATGTTGTGTGGTAATAATACTGTTGATAAGTACTTTTGCGTGCTTTAAACCGCCTTTATTATTTTTCCATTAAATAGCTGTTTCTCATTACATACATTTAAAAATATTAATAGACATTTTTTACCAAAAATAAATAAACGTAAAAAATTTTTAGTGTAAATTCATGCTTAAAAAATTGAAATCAACTTACTTCTTTACTCTATCTTAAAAAAATAATAAAGTATAATGTTTTAAAGATTATTATTTTTATAAATAATGTATTTAAAACAAATAAAGATCTACTTTTCCGATTAAACTAAAACGTTTACCTGGTAAGCACCAACCGCTGATATGAAACACAATCTTAGCGAGTTTCGATGTTCTGTACATATCATTACCATTATAAATGACAAGAACAAAAAGATGGATAGCTATCATCGAGTTCCAAACAAACGAACTCAGACTGGAACAGGTAGTGACAACACTTTGAGCTACACACAATACATCTGGTGGGAATTCATTAGTATGCGTACGGTAGTAATAAACAGCGAAACGTAGTGCTCCAACAAGGTTTCCAAAAGCAGTAGCTATGTCCGCAATTGTCAGACAAACCAGCATTTCCCTGGTACTGTTTTGTATAGCAGATATGACACTATATGTGTATATTATAAAAAATCCGGCAATAATCGATAATGAAGAACTAACAACAGTTGTAACCCACCACAGATTTTCCGCCATTATAAATTTCTAAAACCTTCTCGTCCGAGAAATAAAAAATTGTATTCTAAGCTTGTTCAAAATATTAAACCAGTTTACTGATAAAATGTAACTTGATAATTTTGGTACATAGATATTATTATCAAACTTCCTGTTTCTAAAAATATCTTTAAAGATCTAATTTTTTCAGAACCAAAAATAATAAAAAATAATAAATTTTAGAATATATGTTTTTGAACAATTTTTAAGAGTAATAAAGCAAAATCATTTTTAATTTTAAGTTTTTTTGTAACATTTACTCGAAAAACAATCGAGTACATGACAAACCAAATTGCTTCTTTAAAAAAATAGGTAATCAGCAAGATAATATCAGTTATATATTAAATAATGAATAATATAAAGTATTATCTTGTAGTTTTTCTAGGTATATATCAGCTGTAATCTTCAATTTGTCAACAAAAACGTGTGAATACAAATGTTAACATTCCTATCAAGATATAACTAAAATTAATCTTAACGCTGACTGATAATGCAGACGACGTTTAAAGATGGATCCTCCTTGAAGGTCTACGGAGGAAGGTGGGTCATAAGTATTATTCTCATTGTGTATCGTCGGGATATAGATAGGTGATTAGGTAGTCAAAAGTCATGTTTACAAATTATATTACTTTTCATCGCATAAAGTCGAGCACTATTTGGGCAGGTCATTGTGCGAAAGTCTGTAAGCTCGGTTTTCAAATTTTGGTTGTTTATGGATTCTTTCATCATTGTGACTGCGAAAACAATTGAAAGAATCTTGATTGGCGCCTTAAATAACATTTCTCTAGTCTTCTTCACTCCTTCTATGTATAAATAAAACAAACATACCAGTCCTTGTCTATATCACAATCCCAAAAACAAAGTAAAAACTTTGCAAACTGGCAAAATATGTTATACACGTGAACTTACATTAAGGAAGTGAGGCCGGGTGCTCCGGAACGGTAAGCACCTTCTGTCTAGCTAGCTACACCCGTCACGTGCAAGTCAATTTTGAGAATGAAAGGAACAAAGAACTATGGTAAGTGAAATATATCCAGTATAAGTTGGGATACAGTGACTACATACTTATCAACAATATTGTGATGACGGCCATAAAACTTTTTAAGGGCCCTGATTAGCCTAGGCTGGCAATATCCTTGTGTCAACAATTTAATTGTAAATAATTTTCTTCGTTGCAGAAAGTCCCCATAGTGGGAACAAGCTCTACCGTACCGTATTAACTGTGAAACATATACACCATACGCAGGAGAAGCAGGGATATAACTGCAAAGAAACGGAAAGTTGACAATAGAAAAATTGAAGTCATCACGTTTGTCGTATAGCTTCAGATGTAACCTTTTATGGGCGTCATGATTGAGGTATAAGTCCAAATTTGAAGCAGAACATGGAGAATCTGTCGTGTCTTTTATTTCAAGCTCACTTGGATAGATGACATTCACATATTCTCCAAATTTGTGATTATTTAGAGAAAGAACGTCATCTTTATATCTGTATGTGTAGTTGAATGATTTAGCGACAGTCTTTTTTCCAGATTTGACAAGGTTCTGTAAAAATTCTGATTCATATGAATAAAGAAACAAATCAGCGAGCAAAGGTGCACAGTTTGTGCCCATTGGTATACCGATTGTTTGTTGAAAGATAATATTGCCAAACACAATAAATATGTTGTCTATCAAAAACTCTAAAATTTTGTTGATGGTATCTTCAGTATATTTTTGTTTGCAGTCTGTATAGTGTTTTACAAAATAACCAGAATCCCTGTTGAGCACTAGATATTTATATCTTGATTTACCGTTTTTGTATCTATCAGACCAATTCAAAAAATGCTTCCTGAGTAGTTTCCCTTGAAGCAGAAAAAATGTCTGAAAAAATTGCAAAAATTCTGGTCCAAGTTCATAGCAAAATCCAAAACCATGACAACTTGCATGTTAAGGTAAACACATAAACTTCAAAATGAGACCGAGCGTTTCGGAAAGGTAAGCAATTCCTGTCTAGCTACATACACCTGCGACGTGTCAATAAAAATTTCAAAATAAACCGTTTCGTTGGTCACTTGAGAAAAAAAAAGAAAAAAAAACTACTTATGAGGGCATATCGATTGTTAAATACATTGAATGTCAAACTTGTTGTCGACTTATCTTGTTTGCCCATGATTCCATACATTTTCATTCAATTGTATTATTCTTATTTATTCTTAATATTATTCTTATTATTCTTAATATTATTCTTATTACTATTAGTCTTCCAATATATATATATATATATATATATATATATATATATATATATATATATATATATATATATATATATATATATATATATATATATATATATATATCAAAAATATACAATTTCACAAAATTTTCAGCCGTTTTATTTTGTGAAATTAGTTTAAAACTAAGGTTTGTCCCCTCATGCAAGACATTCCTTAGCTGGATTTGAATTCATATAATTTTAGAACTTTTATTCATTAACTTTCACCTGTGTGGCCAATGTTTTTTATCTATTGAATTTTTCTCCCCCTAATGTCACTGAATAGGAATGATTTTCCGAAATGTACACATATGGCACACCAAATTTAACAGGTATTTGTGTTATGTATTTAATAACAACACTATTGTATTGTTAGATTACTCAGGTTTAGGCTAAATAACAAGCTGTAATTACCCCCCCTCGCTTTGCTGATGATGTTGCACGTGTAAGCCCCAAAAGTTTGTTATGTTTGACTTGGCTTATAAAGAAGCGGTTAAATGGCAATATGTATGAAATTAAAAAAAATATTATGTATTGTTGTATGGCCTCGTAGAAACAAACAAAAATAATCCATTCTATACCGGGTACATTCGGAAAAATATTTACTTATCCAAAGTATTTAAAGGACCCAAATTCAGAAGTGTTTAATAACGCAATAAAAGATTTTGAAAAAAGGAATGGTCGTTAAGGAAATCATTAGATGTACCATGTAGCGAAATGTTTAACCCCGTCTTCATTTTTTAAAGTATTTAAAACTTAGGTTTGTTCCATTATGAAAAGCATACCTCAGTTTGATTTAGATTCATATAATTTTGGAACTTTGGATTCATTAATTTCCAAATGTTTACTTTATCTGTTTATCTATTGACTTCTTCTGCCACTGGTGTCACTGATGGGAAATGAATTTCCGAAATGTGAGCTTCATCAGACAAGTAACATTCTAGTATCACTAAAACTTAAATTTGGAATTTTCCTACCAACAGAATATGCATTATCACGACCCGCATCCAAATTGTTTATTTTACCGATTAACATAAAATATAACAATCTTGTAAAGTTTGTTAAAAGTTTTTCAGTGCATCCATTGAATATGCTACTGACCCTGTGTAAATGATGTTTGACAATTTGTTTTGGGACATCGTAATAGACGTAAAAGAGATTACGCACAAGTCAAACTACCCAATGTAACAGATTAATGGTCTCTAAAACCTTCATAATACGGAAGAATTGTTAAATGATTTTGCAAAGATCTTGTTATTTGAGGGCTGCTTTTTTAAATTATTTTACATGTAATACAAACGTGTATGCGCTCTGTCATATTTTAAAGTTATATCTTGAACGTCTTAAACACTTTTGCTAATTTCTCAGCCGATAGCCCCTTTACCTGATATATCAGGATGTCAGAAATCCAAAGTAAAAATTAAAAAGGCTATTGCTATTTAAAGCGTTCAGGGTAGTAGACGTTTGAGGGCTTGTGCAATTGAATCTCACCACACCTCAATTAATTGTCTGAATCTTAACCAATAGAAAACACGAAACCTATAAACCGAGTTGTAAAATTGTTAAAAAAAAAAAAAAAAAAAAAAAAAAAAAAAAAAAAAAAAAAAAAAAAACCAACCAACGGATTTAAAAAAATTTTTTTTAAGTACATATATCTATATCAAACCAAAGAGTGCACATAGTTTTCAATAATAAAAATAATTATAAAAATAATAATAATGGAAAAGAAAAGAATATAATATTTAAAAAAAGCCAGCTTCATTGGTTGAAGTTAAGTCGTTTCCTACTCTTATTTTTTATCATCCCTAAGTGATAAGCTCGATAGTAGATACTACATAATACATCATGTTTATCGTTGTTAACGGGTTAGGTTTCTGCACAGAAGTCATAAATATGTAATCTAAACAAAAAATAATAAGTAACAGGTTAATATTTTAAAACAAATCAATAAACCGATACAAGTATCATGTTTATTTTCGCACGAAGTGTCATTAAATTCTAAAACATAGATTCCTATGAACATTTAGCATAATTGTGTGTCACTAACACGATGCCTCTGACGGAAGTTTTTTTGTTAATTAAGCTATGTCAACAAGAACATTTTTATATATATCATCCTATGATAATATGAATTAAATTACTAAGTACAATATAAACAAAACCACGTCAATTTGACAACAGCTATCCCAATAAAGAGCAAAATAATTTAAATATGAAACAGACAAAACAAATCAAAGATCATATTTTGGCATCTTAATTTCAAATTCTCTTCTTTTGACAAGTACTGGAAAAAATAATCAGTAAAATGGTTTATGCACAATTGGAGAACCTTACAAAATGTTTGAAATGTTATTGAAACAAATGAGTTTATATCGCATTAATCTATAGGAAAGGAATTCTTATATGCAATTAAACTAAAAATATTTCTTAAAGTTTGTGTCTATAACAAAGTCATTTTGACTACAGTGATTTGATTGTAACTGAAGGAAAATAAATAACGTAACTTTATTCCCTTTATGTCGATTCACAAAAAAGCGGTGAGGTACATTCTTCAAATTGTGTATTAATAACTGTATTTCTACCTCGCGATAAGAAATATTGTCTGACAGTTTTATCTAATAAACAATATAAAACGAAATTCCAAAACGCCTGAGCACTATCACCGTAGCTGTGAAAATATACTAAAATACTGTCTGCCTGATCTAGTCCCGGAGAATATGTCGTATTCAAAATAGACATAAAAAATCTAATAGTTCCCCAAAGTCTGGCCAAATACAAGACTACAAACGCCATACAAAAATTTTCATCTTCTGTTCGAAGTCGTCCGCTACTGATTATACCCCAATGAAAATCTGGCTCTCTTCGCCTCTTAAATTAGAAAAAAAAACTTTACAACTGATAAGCATGTTTCTGGAAACATTTGCAACATTAGGAACAATATAACGATATAAATACAAATTAATTTTATCTTGGGATTAACACTATATTACTCCTCTACAAATTTTAATTAATTTTCATGATATTTTGCCAAGAGATTAAGCCAAGTGTTTCCCCTGTAAAATTGTTATGTATGTTTCTATCTTTTGATGTTTGGTGTCAAAACTGTTTTATACCCATCGTCTGAAATCCATATTCACATTCCTTTCACTCCACCGAGTTGTTTTAAACAGTGTTAACACTCCAATTTTGTCTTTTTATTTTACCAGTATATTTATTTCAGATGATATGATGTTTCTTACCTTTCTATAAGTAAAGAACTTTAGTAGAATGTACAAATTTGTGGTCATGACGTATGTCAGTATTTCCCATCCTTTACCCGCAAATATCATCCAAAATAATTTATCTTTCCATGTTAAATCGCCAGATATCCAACACCAGCCTCCACTTACTTGGGATTTGTCTTCTCCGAGTTTACCAATACTAACAGCGACAATACCTATCAATCCTTGAAACAAAAATAGAACTACGTTTTTAGTTTAAGACAAAGTAAAACATACTGGTAACGAAAGTTTGTTAAGGGATATGTGTAATTCGCTTTGTGTAGTTTGTCCTTTGAAAGAAAGTATTTGATAATAGACAAATATTTAAACCAACATAAAACAGAATATGTCACAATAGGAGTTATCTCGAAAATCTAAACTAAAGGCAGAATTTGAACCAAAACAAGAGACTTTATACTTGCATTGAAATTAATCTATCAACTTTTTCGGCCCCTAGTGTCACTGATGAGGAATGATTTTCCGAAATGTGCACATCTGGCACATCAAAATTTAGCAGGTATTTGTTATATATATATTAAATATACACTAATGTTGTGAAAGTACTATTTGATGCACTAAGATTCTAGCATATTTAACAACAAAGGGTTAATTAACATATATATATATATAACACAAGTACCTGTTAAATTTAAAATTTGAAAATATAAAAATCCTAAAATAAGCGTACAACCCTTGAGGAAATGATAAGCTAATGCTTATAAAAATATCTTATAATAAAAAACAATACATAAAAGAGAGAGAGAGAGAGAGAGAGAGAGAGAGAGAGAGAGAGAGAGAGAGAGAGTTAAAAAAAGAAAACTTACATACTTCTCTACTATATCGTAGTACTAAAGCTTTAATAGACTAAAATATTATCACTTTTTACAATCTTCAATATTTACCTGGTAAACACCATCCGCTGATATGAAAAACAATCTTAGCGAGTTTCGATGTTCTGTAAATATCATTCCCGTTATGCATAACAAGAAGAAAAAGATGAAGAGCTATAAGCGTGGTCCAAACAAATGAACTCAGACTGGAAAAGGTAGTAACAAAACTTTGAGTTACACAAAGTTCATCCGACGGAAACACATAAGTATTAGTATGGTAGTAATAGACAGCGAAACGTATTGCTCCAACAAGGTTTCCAAAAGCATTACCTATATCCGCAATTGTCAGACAAACCAGCATTTCTCTGGTACTGTTTTGTATAGCCGATATGACAGTATAGGTGTATATTATAAGAAATCCGCCAATAATCGATAATAAAGAACTAACAACAGTGGTAACCCACCACAGATTTTCCGCCATCATGGATTTCCCACGCCGCCTTGACCAACAAATTCATAAGTATTTTCAGTTTTTTCTTAATATTAGGCCAGTATACTGATAATATGCAAATTAGTGTTCTTAGTTATAAGATACAGACTTTTATCAAACTTCCTGTTACTAAAAATATATCTTTAAAAATCCAACATTTTTTAAGCTAAAAAACAATATTAAGAACACATGTGTGTTTAAGAAAAATACATTTTTGAGAGTTTTTGCTTAAACAGAATTTTTATTTACGGTTTATGTATCATTTTAAAATGTGCTAGAATAAATCGATTGCATTGCAAACGAATGTGTCATGAAATAAGACAATACTCTAAAATAGGATAATATCCGTGATTTATAAAATACCGGATTTTAGAGTACATGTTTTACCTTGTAGTTTCTATAAGTATTAATCAGCTGTTAAACATGTGTTTGTTGTGTCAACAAAAACGTGCTAATAAATATGTAATAATTACCTGTCGAGAGGTAATAAAACACTCTTTGTACACTGACTGATAAAGCTGGGTCATGATTATTACCCCCTCTATTTATCGGCGGGAAAGAAGCTAGGTGACTAGATGGCCTAGTGTGGGCAACTACAGATCATATTGAAAGGCCCTTAAAAGATTTATGGCCGCTATCACAATAGTGTTTATGAGTATGAAATAAAATCGTTGCAAAACTTATTATGGGTGTATTTAATGTCATAATGTAGTTTCATGTTCCTTTCATTCTCAAACTTGATTTTGCACGTGGCAAGTGTAGCTAGCCGGAAATGAAGTGCTTGTCCTTGCGAGATACCTGACATCATTCTGCTGGTAAACGTCCTAAACTAAATTGATAAGTTTAAAGTTTTTACTTTGCTTTTGTGATTGTGATTTAGATTGACTGGTATTTGGGAACGGATAGCTAGTTTTTCACGGATACTACGGTTTTCTCCACTATCTAAGAGCTTGTTTGCAGTATACGTTTAATCAATCAACATATTTTTGGATATTACCTTACCTGGAAAGCGATGCCGGTTGCCCAAGAAGGTTAAGTCCTTCATGTGAAGCTTGCTACACTCCGTCACGTTAGAAAAAATATTGATATAGTTTCTTGATAATAAAATGGGGTGAAAGTATTCCACTAGCATTCACTATGGCCATTGTTCATTGTCGGGAATTTTATAATCAGTGTGACAATATGTACAGCCCTCAATTTTGTCTACTAAAATGGTGGCCAAATTGACCTGGAATTGTGTCTGGCGACCTAAAATTTGTAAATGGTGGCCAGCTTGTCCACTTTGAATTTGAACTTTTGTGACTAGAGAACAGATATTATTTCTGTGTTACAGAATTTTCATGGTACTGTTGCAATATAATGATACTGTTCGGGCAATATAATGGTCACTTTACATCAACATTATTGTTATTAATAACACTAATGTAAGTGATTGTAAGTCAATTCTAAAAATGTGAATTTTTGATTTCCATAACTAAAAATTGCCTTAATTTTTCATCATTTAGAAGAAAAGATTGAAACCCACTTTGAGGGCTGATGTGATTGTGTTTTCTCAAATTTTTTTTATTATATTTCTGTTTTATCATCACTTCCATTGGCTGTTAATGTTTTTCAATTACAAATTTCCCTCTTATACTTGAACTTAAAATTTTTAAAAATGTATGGATTTTTTGAATAACTAGAAGAAGTTTATTTTGTACTGAACAATTGACAATACAATTTTGAAAAAAATAAACGAACAAAAGAATCAATGATTTAAGTATGTTGTTATACTATCAAGTACATTACCCACACTAAATATTTTTCATATATATATATAGGAATTGAATTTCACTTTTTACGTTGTTATCGGGGTGTCACAACGTAAAAATTATTACAAATTGTGTAAAACTGCGTAACGTTTCGTACACCCCGATAACAATGTAAAAAGTGAAATTCAATACTTATAATTACAAACCCGAAATTAAACAGTTTTTAAGCTAACCTACATTTCTGAACTGATAAGCTGATTTTTCGGAAATCGATGTTACAACGTCGCGACGTAATAATACATTAAATGTCACCTTTAAAAGACGTAAAAATGTGTTGTAAAAAACTAAAAAAAGGTTTTAAATTGATATCTTTTTATTTATTGTCTTGTTAATTTTAATCAACATATAAATGATATTACAATTAAATCCTTTTAGAAAAAAGGTACTATATTATGTCTCATGACAACACATTTCCCAACAACAACGTACGACTATCATACGTTTGTAGGACACTGGTATCAACTTGCAGGTTGACGTTACCCATAACAAAAGAAAACTGAATGAACAGTGTCTAAAAAACTCTTGGAAGCAACCAATGAAATGGAATTAATGTTTTCTTGGTTGAAACCGATTTTTTTTTTTTTTTGCCAACTATGAGCTGGGAGTGAGACAAAGGGATTTCGTTTAATGACGACACCGGTGGTAGCTGTGATGGCTGATCAGAGACATGGGGAGGTTAAACAAGCGGTAGGGGGTGCATTAGACTGGACGTTACCCGAGAAGGTATCACTGATATGTTTCTTCTGTGAACAGAACAGTCCCTTCTATAGCTATAATCTGAGGCCTCATTTCTGTGGCCTGACAATAGCATGATGTGGCATAACTGCAATTTAGCATCACTCAGCATAGATATGGCTGTGCCTCTCGGGCGATGTGTAGTGTATACCGGTATACCTGACTTCAATTATAATTTTTTGATATTTTTTGCATGAATTCGGAAAACTCGCGTTTAGAAATTGGTTAAGGTGTGTAACAAAATTAATTTTGACTTTGGATTTTTAATGGTTGTACAAAAGGAATTCTCCGCGACTGGATTACAAAGAGATAAAAATATTTCATAAATAAATATTTAAGTCTTGAATATTTTGGTGATAAAATATCAGAACATGTCAAGTTGAATAATTTTTTGCAAAATTTTAATAAAAAAAAAATTGAAGTATTTTTTTGTTTCTTTGTGAAATATTTGTCGATCTTGAAGACATTCCCATTTGTTTACAATTTAAAAATAACTTTATTAACAGAACTGAAAGACAGGTATTCCCCGAAACTGGTCGAAAGTAGTTCCGGTAGAAGACGTTGTTATTGGAAAATCACAACGTCATTTGACAGGAAAACTACCAATGAAATTGCTCTAAATCGTTTAACACGTGAAGTTTGTAATTATATATATATATATATATATATATATATATATATATATATATATATAAACTTCTTAATTGCATGTATTACACTACATAACTCTTCTCTGCAATAATTTCCTAATCCAAGTTGTTTTTAAAGTGTTTACATATAGTATCAAACCGATCGTTTGTAACCCCCCTCTTCATATTCTTTTTAAATAACATTTTGTTTTATACTATTTGTTACACCATTCGCTTAAGTCTGATAAACTTCCAAACAAAAGGTATCTAATACAGTAGAATACAAAGATTGTCAATGGGAAGCGTTTTGATTACATTAGACAATTTTACCACAACAAACCCTATGGAAGATATTTAAAGATCATTATCGGTATAATAATCTTCTTCAGTATTGAAATAAAAACAATAATAGTGGCTAATGCAAAATTATTCTCTTTGTAAATGAAATAAAACAAAAATAAAAAATAAATAAAATCACATTTTAGATACAAAAAAGGTTTGGCATACAGTACAAATACCCACTTGAACGTCATTGGAAGGAATTGTCGAAATTTTAATGTTCAACGTCATTAGCCGTTCAAATAGTTATAAAAATTTGAAGCAATTTAACGGAATTTTCAAAATTTAACGAAAAAAACTTTATCCATTTTTCGACCAAATTTCACAAAATAAATAAGACCCCAGAAAAGCCAAAATATTATTATTATTACTTTTGTCATCAGTTTTGTACAGAATTTTTTTCATATATATTTTTAAAACGATGTTTGTATGAACACAATATGCATACACCGCCTTTTTCAGTAGTAAAGCTACAATATAAAATTAAATACTTTCATATTTAGAAAATATATTTTTTTATAATTCATGTTTTATTATTCAGTCATACATTCACAGAATATATGCAGATATATTACATGTACAGTGATTATCATATTGTAGTATATATAAATTACAATTTTGTCTTAACTAATGTACAAAAATATTTCTCTCTCTCTTTCTCTTTCTCTCTCTCTCTCTCTCTCTCTCTCTGTGTGTGTGTGTCGCGTACATGCGTGTGATTCTCTGCTAAACTTCTTGCAATTATTTTATTCATTCAAGAAAATTGTCAGCCGTGTTCCCCAACTTTCTACATGTATGAATGATTCATATTTATCATATTTTAAGGCAATGCATTTTTCTATTTCTAACTGACTTTTTACATAAATCTTCCATCCACTTATTGTTATACATGTAGTAAGTATTTTTCCTTCCATTTTACATTTGTATATGTAATAACGAGTTAATATTAAGATGTAATTTTGAGGTATAGTTTTCTGTATAAAAGTACTTTTCAAAAATAGCACTTTTCTTAATTAAATCTAGAAAGAGATTGATTTTAGTGTAGATGGAGTCTTCAATTTCCAGCCAAAAGTCATTACTGATTCCTTAATTCCAAAAAAGATCTATTTTTCTAAAAACAAAAATAACATAAATATATTCATTTTTAACACTAATTTTGTATAAACAATCATTCGTTGCTAGTATACGATGGTTTAATCTATACTGGAACTATTGAATTTTGGTATTTTTACATATAATAATGGGGATTTTGTACAACACTGTCCAGTCTAAAGGTCTGTCAAACAAAGAATTCCATTTTTCTTTGCTTCTTTCCAACTTCACAGAAGCTTGCATAAGAATCTTATAAAAATCTTTACTGCCTTACTCGTTTTTTGTATAATATTCTATAGATAAAGGGTATGTCTAGGTGAAGCAAGTTAACTTGATTTGATTTGATTGATAACTTTTTTATATATGAAATAACAGAGGTTTGAATACCCAGGTATTTAACAAAGTTTGTTCTAACAGTAGGATATATTTGTACAAAATCATCAAAGCTTATAATGTTTCCATTTTTATTCATGATATTTTTAATGAAAAAATGCCACTGCCAGCCCAAAATTTGTAGAAAACTGGTTCATTATTTACAAATATATATCGTTATTATACCAAATATGAATATCTTTTATCTCGTTGATATGTTTATTTATATTTAGATTGACAATTAAATAAACGCCTGGTTCATGTAATCTTAAGTGTCTTTATAAAGTGTTTAATTCCTATCATTTTTAAACCACCGGCCGTATAATTTTGTATTAAAATATCTTTTTTAATTCGATATATCTTTGATTGCCAGATAAAGTAATAAAATATTTTGTTCAGATGGTGTATTATTTCGGCTGATGGATTTGGAAGAGCAAAAAATAAGTCGTTCAGTTTGGGTATCATAAATGTTTTAAGGACATTTATTCTACCCAAAAGTTAACATTCTTTTGGAGCATTGTTTCAAATCATTTTCTATCTCTTGAATTTTTTTTTGGAATATTTTGATAATTGAATCTAATCAACAGTGAAATTTAACCCGAGTAGTTGAAATTGACCTTGATTCTAGGCTAATTTAAACCTGTGATTCAATGTTTCACCACCGTATTTTTTACTTCCAATCCATATCGGCCGGGTCTTTGAATTATTTACCTTTAGACCAGAGAGTGAAGCAAATTTTCTGGGAACATACAATGTTTCTCGCAGGGACGAATCAGACCCATCTAAAAGAAAATATATTTAGTGATCAACTTTGTTCGCCAATTGGCATGCTGGCGGTGGACTTTATGACAACCAAGGTGGGTTTTAAAACATTAAAATATATTAACTACAAACACTTATCCTAATGACATTTTACTTTTAATCATTTACATTAAAATAAAACGGTTTTTCTACGGTTACAGAATTATTTATTTTATTTAAGAGACAATACGCCATTATCGTCCAAGATTAAACTGTTGTTCTTATCTTTTTAAGTAGTGCACTTTTTTCATTGTTACTACACATATTCAAACTAGTTGCTCTTTCTCTGTAGCTCATTACACTACCTGCCTCTATATAATATGATGCTTTTATGAATGCTGTGTTATTAATTAATTTTTGTTTTTGTGCGGAGGAACTTGGGAATACAAAACGGAGTACTGTTTTGTCACACAAACAGTAGAGAATGCAGTTCCAGAAGGCTTGTGCGCTATCTCCATAACTATGAAGATAAATTAAAATTCTGTCGATTGAGTTATTTTTAACTCCAAACACAACAAGAAAAAATCTTATAGTCCCCCAAAGTCTCGCTATATACAAAATCATGAATGCCATACAAAAGTTTTCATCTTCTTTTCTAAGGTTCTTAGTGATTTTGCTCCAATCAAAATCAGGCTCTCTCTTCCTCTGAAAAAAATATATGAAATAGATTCTGAAACTTTAACTGAAATCGTTATATTTGCTTTACTTACATAAAGTTTTAGGTACTAAATAAGGCAGAAGAAAAACTGACTATCCCATCACATTATAATTACTTTTGGCAAGCAGTTTCTTACATGATGAAGAAAAACCCGTACCGTGTTTGCTTTGGCATATACCATGCAGAATTAAAATATGAAGTGAAAGTGTACTTATGTTTGAACGAACTTAATGCTTATCATCTCTGCTTTTATTACATATTTAATCTAGTGGGCCATATGTGTATATATAACATTTTAGCCCATGTCTTGCTGAAGACTTCCTTATTAATTACTGTTGGCAGAACAAAACGGCTTTTAGACTAAAAAACTAGTTTGGTAAGGGCTAAGTATAGAACAAAATGTACAAAAGGATGAGAGGGATATGATAGTGAACTAAATACTATCTTACTATAAGTATAAAAATTTATTTTGCAGTAAGTGATAGCTCGATTCGACCAGATCCTTATACATACCTTAGATTGTGAAACCAATGTATGTCAATAGGAAGTTTGTTTCGTTTTAATACAATTTAATTTTGAAAACTTATTATGACTGACTAAATATTTTGGTTCATTAAACGTTAGATAATTTTCTGAACTGAAACTTATTTTTCAGAAACCTTTTATTCTCTGAGATTTGATTTATTATAGCTTATATGTTATACATCGGTTTATTATGTCACTAGTCCATACCTTTCTGATCGTAAATCCTTTTAAAAGTATATATAAACTAGTCGTGAATACATAGGTGAAAATCTCCCAGCCTTTTCCAGAGATTAGTGACCACAAAATCTTATCAATTTCATCAGTTCCTTTTATCCAGCACCAACTTCCACTAAGTTCTGAATTGTCATCTCCGAGTTTACCCATACATAGTGTGATGCCAGTTATCAGTCCTACAAAAATGTATATGTATATTCTAGTTTTGATGCATTTTATGTAGTTCCTTACGTTCTTTTGAAAATGACACTTTTCAATGATGTTTTTAATTTTAAAAATGCTTCTTGGTATTTTAAGTCTTTTCGTGTACCATTGGCTGTAAAATAAGTTTTGAAAAATAAGTTGAATAATCTGGGGCTAATAGCAAATTGGTCACACATCGGGGCATATCGATATTTAAATACAGTGTCTATCTAACGACATTTTAATTGTGGACTGGCAACATTTGTTTCTCTTTCTTTGTCTAGTTTGCCAGTGATTTCACTCTAATCTGATTGTTTTTGATGATGATGATGATGATTGTTATTATTATTATTATTATTATTATGTATTCATGTTTTTCTGTTACATATATATTTTTCTAATTTAAAGTATCTTACCATTTACAACTAAAGAATAAGTACTAGTTGAATCACTGCGAAAAAAAATCGATCTAAGATAGGCCGTGTGAAATGATCGATCTGAGATAGGCCGGGTGAAATGATCGATCTGAGATAGACCGAATGAAATTATCTGTTTCAAACTACATGTATGTTATACTTGACATTCACAAAATCTTCATATTCAGACTGTATATAATAACAAATAAACATCCTTAAATGTTCTAAAAGCTGCATTAAGTTTTTCAGTTTTCTGAATTTTTTTTTTTTTTTTTTTGATTTTCTTAAAATATATATTTTTTAAAAATAGATATCTTCTAACCACGATCCGTGAGATTCATTTTCTAAAATTTCATTTCTGTTAGCTGTAAATAAACGGAATCCTCTGTCCGGTTGGTCAATGTCAAACCATGTTAATTATGAGCTTGGAGCATGGGCATTAATTGCCCTTAATTAATATCCAGATGTATTTGAGATGGTGTTATGTATCCCCTACTAAGTCACAAATGACAAATTCAACGAAGTTATGTGTTACATTTATCGTATTTCACCGTTTTAAAAGTTGTGTTTAAATGACCCGGGTTTTGATGAAGTAAGCATGTTTTAATATTAGTTCCCAATTGCTGCATCTTACTGGGTAATTACTGTAATTTCTGTATTTATTTGAGCTTTTATCGTTGAACCAAATGTAACATTGATCATTAGGAACACCATTAATTAGAATTGGACCGTTTTGATTTTTTCTTTAAAAAACTTTAGTGCAGTTTTAACAACAGGTTTTCATCTGCATTGCACAGTAAGGCAAACACAGCTGGTGAAAACTGACCAATGTGTGGATTAAGATAAATAAACTAACAGGAGTTAAAAATTTGCAAAATATGGTTATTTCTTTTATAACTGATGATCAACCGTCCATGTTGGAAAGAAAATGAGCGTAATAAGAACATTGTACCGCGATAAATTGCGTTTAGAGTACTTACCCGTGATAAACTGAACAGAAAGATCTTACTATTTTTACTATGCTGTGTTATTTTAACGTCTTCGTTTTTGGTTATTTAAGGCATATTTTCACTACTGCAAATGTAAAATCTTTTGATACTTAATATATCTTTACAAACAGTTAAATTAACGGCAATTGTTGTCAGTTAATGAAAGATCCTTAAATCATAAAGGATGAATTACTTCGTATATTTTGTCTAAATAAATGTTTTACCACAAAATATTTTTATTTTAATATAAATTATTCTATATTTACCTGGTAAACCCCATCCTAACAAATGAAACAATATTTTGATCTTTTTGGATACCTGGAAGATGTCATTACCGTTACAAATAACTAAAAGTAAGAGATGAAGTGCAATTAGCGATGTCCATACAAAAGAACAAAGACTGGACATGGTAGTAACAAAACTTTGAGCAACACACAAACCATCACTTATTGTGTTTGTACCATTACCAACGGCAAATCTTACGGAACCAACAATATTTCCATAAGCTGTGGCAATATCTGCAACAGTTAAACATACTAACAACTGTCGTGAACTGTTCCGAACCGCAGGTATTGCACTATATGTATAAATAATAAACAGTCCACCAATTATGGATAGAACAGAACTACAAATAGTAACAACCCAAACAAATGGTTCTCCCATAATAATATATAGACATTTAAAGTTTTAACTAGATATCCCAAAACTTTATTGAGGAAGATTTGATCGCTCTTTGGTTTTAAATAAATTATTATATTGCGAAATGGCATGTGTCCAAAGTATAAATATAGGTATTTTAAATTTAAGATTAAGTATTGTGAAATCATTAAATAACAAACAAATTTTAATGGTGGATGTATGATTGATATGATGATTCGGTATTTTATCTAGATACTACTTCAATCAGGAAGTGTTTTGTATTAATCTAAATTTAACTGAAAACATTGATACGTACATATTTTAAGCTCAGTATTTCGCATTTGTTTAGGTATAAAAAAAACATCTAACGTCATGTAAATGGAGGTTTTAATCCCATCTATATCTCTGGAAAGCTGATCACATGACATAAATTTTATTATATGACTGCATAGTTTTCTTCTATTTCATTGGCCGAAATTAAAAATTCGGATCGTGACAAACTGCAATGTTTACCGCGCCAAATTGCACGCGAGGTTAACATTGTGGTCAAAACTGGTTGTCTCGTACCCAAAAATAGAAAAGGTGATTTTTCATTGTCCAAGAATAGAACCAATCAAAGCTGTCGTAAGGTTTTGATAAGCCAATCATAATTGACCTACTTTAAAAGCATCGGATCCCATTGCATTTTCTGAAAATCATGAAGGACAAAAACAGATGCTGTTACGAATTGCTTTGAAAGAGGTTTGTCTGTCAGTCATATAATAAAACAATTATTGACTTTGAATTTCGGTTAATACAAGGACTTATGACCCCAAAAGAAAAGTTATATTCCCCTCGGCCTACGGCCTCGGTAAATATAAAATTTCTTTTGGGGTAATAAATCATTGTATTAATCTCATCAAAAGTCAATAATTGTATAATGTTGTTTCTATTCATGAATTATAAAATGAAAACATGTCACAAATAATAATAATAATAATAATAATAATAATGAATATGTTTGGTACATTAAATCGCTGGGAAGAATTTATGTGTATTGTAGATGTCATAGTTATTTATCTGTTTTCTTTTTTCTACTCAAGTTATTATTGGGATCTCTCTCCCTTTAAGGAAAGGAAAATGATTATCTAAGTTAATGTAATATGACGTTTATTAGACATTTTCAGTTAATATATATTTGGTTAATCTGCCCTAGTTTTCTTTGGTTAGTACACGTTAGATGTTTTCTCATTTGCTTGTATTCTTATGTTCTCTTGATTGTGTTGCCTGTTGTCAACGACATGCTTTTCAGTTGCAACCATCAGATTAATGATGGTCGTCAAAGTAAATCTAATATAGCTATTGCATGTCGAAAACTATATAATTTCGGTTGGTTGTGCAACTCGTTTGTGATAAATATACCCAAAGGAAAAAACCCTGGGTAAAATTTAGAGGTGATTTATGGTAAATTGTTAGAATTGCATATAAATATTTGTTTATTACACTATCAAGAAATATCTTTCATGAATCATTTCTGAACATTTCGATAGATTTTGACCTTTACTTTTACAGTCATTTGAACCAATTGGGCATACCCCACAAAAACGTTATTTCAAATCGGTGTATAGTTCTCAGTACCGGGTATGTCCACATTCCGCAGCTGTCACAGTCCTTATTCTCCTGTACATTGAATTCATACAAACACTTGCAACATGAGGCCGGCATTGTCTTGTTGGAAAATGAGATTATGTTGTTGAACTAACGGAACAGCAACTGGGCGAGGGATTTCATCCCTATACCTGACGGTGGTCAAAGTCCCACCCTACACAACCAACGGTGACTTAAATCCGTGAGATATTCCACACCAGACTATAACTGATCCACCACCAAACTTATTCACCTCACAAACGCATGCGTCGGAGAAACGTTCCTTTACGCCAAACTGCATAGCAACCTCCCGTTGATTTTGACCTTGCATTAGTAACGCAATGGCCTGACCCCTCTGAACTTCCGTGTGCCTTGCCATTACCGTTAGAAATTAAAAACAGAGTTTCAACTATTGAAAACACTGTATACATCTGAATGTGACATTAAATAAATTTTATTGGAAGTTGTATATATGAAATAAAGCTACATTTTACTTGTTTGTCTTGTTTATTGAACTCTTGTATTTGTGCTGTAAACATGTGTTGTTTTGCATTTGTCTACACTTGTTATGTTGTCCTGTATTGTATTATCCCGCTATTCTGTTTACTATGGTCAGTCAGGTGTTGTGGAGTTATCTGTCCACTTGTGGTCACTTCCTTTTGGTCAGAGGTTTATTCTGATTGGCTGATTTAAATCTATTGTTTTGAGAAGGTTCACATAATTTTCTGATGGTCAGATGTTTTTGATTTGGCTCTGTTGTTTTGGTGATTTGATACAACTTATTTTACAAAATATCATTTAACAGACATCACACAAGGGATGGATTTAGATTAGAAGGATTCTACACCTATAAATAAATATTGATTTAAAATGGCATTTGGTGTCAATCTTTTATTTTGAACCCAACTGTAACAAATGGCGCCCACGTTGGTTTTCACCTGATCTACAGAGTTTCCGTTTCCGGAATTGAAAGGGACATCCGGTTGTTTACGTTAGAAATTTGATGTGCTGAAATAAATTAATTTTGTGTTTGTGTATATTATTTCACTGATATTACAGGACATTACCAGTGTAAGTAACTATAGTTGTTTGTTATATATTATCTATCGTGATTTTGACATTAATAACGATCGTAAAATGTGGACATTCCTGGGATTTTTACAACTTTATCAGCTGTTTTGTGACACTTAAATGTTCATTTATTTTGTTTATTGACATTGCGTACTTATAATATCCAGAGATACTTTGCAATTACGAACATTTGAGATCTCATACTGTCAAACATATTCAGTTTGGAGTAAACGTTTTTGGACTTTAGAAATTAAATTAAAAAAATTAATGCCCGTGCGACCTAATTTGCATACGGTAGGTTGTTGTGTCCGTGTGTCCATCTGCATTGTGTTTATTAGCGTGGGTATAGTCCATATTTTGTGTGTACATATATTATTTGTTTATGTGTTACATGTTTATATGTTATATGTTTTATGTGTTTTGTGTCTTCGCGTCGTAAAAATTAATCGCGAGATTTAACGTTTATCGGTCCATTCATATCGTTTCACATCTGTGCACGATCGTTTATTTATAGATATATGTAGGTTGCTTCAAAGAAGCTGGGTATATACAATAATATTGCACATAGTTAGTACGGATATAATATGGTATGATCAAGTATAAATAGTAAAGTTACATGATCTAGGCTAAGGTGTAATACAATTTACAAATACTTATACATCATATTATTGCATTATATATATATTGAAGAAGGTACATATATATTTGGGTATAAACATTATTATTTATAATATTTATCACAAAGTGAATACATAGTGTATCAATATTGTAATATATTTATTGTATTAGTGGACCAGCAGAGTACAGGGGTAATATTGTAAGTACTTGCTTGGTAGTAGTTGTATAGTTGGTTATGATTGGTATTTTGATTTGGTGTATGATAGGTGTATAGCTATCACCTATGTACTGTATTTTCTTGGTTTGAATCTTGGAGACATTTCTCTGCTGCTTTGGTGGTTGGTTTATTGGTTTGTTTTTAGTTGTTGTTTATTTTTACTATCAGCATTGGAATAATACAAAATCGAAGTTAAATTGCGTCACTTATTTTACATCGTTGGAATACTGCCTTTATATTTCCATACATAACAACGTATATATCATAATAGTGTTATAAGTGATCACGAAGAACAGGATATGGAGTTGGAGCCAAAAGCAGAGAAAGCTGTAGGAGGAATTGAAAGTGAGGAATTAACTGGAATGGAGTTGGCTGTTTTGAAGGATATGTTAATAGCTTTAGGAACTAAACCTAAATTCGAATCGTCGTCAGATTTAAGAAAATATATATCACAATATCTTAAAGTAACAAGTAGTAAAGAGGATACTAAACCATCTTTTTTGTGTGCGGCTACTTCATTGAAATCAACTACTACATCAGCTCAACACTAAAACAACAACTTCATCATTGCACACTACAACGTCAACTGTACCAGTTATTACACCAATAATGTCATCAAATATACAGGCTACCCGGTTAGAAAAATTTTCAGGAGATAACACAAGTAAGAATGAAACAACTTTTGATGTTTGGAAATTCCAGGTAGAGAGACTGGTTATAAGTGGATATTCTGCATTAAGGAATGCTATGGATAGATCACTAAAAGGAACAGCTATGAGGATTGTAATAAGATTAGGTACTGATGCGACTGTTAAACAAATTTTGGACAAGTTACAAAAGATATTTGGACCTATTGATAAGGAAGAAAAAAATATGGCTGAGTTTTATAGTGCTAGACAACAACAAGGTGAGGATGTAATATCATGGGGCTGTAAGTTGGAGGAGATATTGAATAGAGCAATAGATACAGGAAGAGTAAGATCAAATGAGGTGAATGAAAAATTAGCAGCTATGTTTTATGAGGGATTAAGACCAGAACTTCAAGATATTTGCGGACATCTGCGGAGGAGCATTGTAGATTTTGATGAGTTAAGGGTAGCAGTGAGAGAGGTGGAATATAGTAGAAATAGACGCAAAATGGAGGCAACTAAGAAAGCAGCTTCAAAGGCTGCAGTAGCTTCTGAACAGGAGACAATCACGGAAATAAGGGAGTTACGAGGAATGATCAATAAACTTACAACAGAAATGACTTCACTGAAAACACAGATGCAACAGAATTACATAGGACAAAAGAATAATAGTGTACACAATCAACAAAGGAATAGCAATGAAAATAATGATTACAGAAATAACAATGGATATAATCAACAAAAAGTTCATAGAGGAAATAGTAACACTAATAACAGGTATAGAAGAGGTCAGCGATATAGGCAAGGGCATCAACAGGATAATAATGAACTAACTGAGGAGCAAGATTTTGAATATGGAGGATTGGATGATAATGTTCCTCTTTGCTATAGGTGTGTACAGCCAGGACATTTACAGATTGGATGTGTTGTTCGGCTTGATCACCGTAGAAGAGGAAGAGGAAATTTAAACAGCAGGAGGTCTACACGAAGGGTCCGCATGTAGACTTTAGCAATAGACCCCTCATATGTTATCAACAACGACAACACAATAATGTTAAAGTACCAGGATTATTAGTAGGTGATTGTAATGAGATTGAGGTAAGTATTAATGACATTTCAACAAAAGCTCTTTTAGATACATGAAGCACAGTTAGCACTGTCAGCAAATCATTTTATCAGGAATTTTTACACCAATTACCTTTGACACCATTGGACAATATTTTGAAAATAGAATGTGCAGACGGACTTATGCTTCCCTATGATGGATATATTGAGTCCAAATTAGATATACCAGGAATATCTGTTGATTTGCCAGACAATTGTTTGCTGCTCGTAGTTCCTGACTGCAATTATAATAGTAATGTTCCATTACCTCTTGGCACAAATGTTATGAAACATATGATGAGTTTAAGTGAGCAGAAATATGTAGCCAGCTATTTATACACGGCAAAGTTACACACATCATGTTATTTAGCTTTCCGTTGTTTAACACTACAAGAAAAATTTTTATCAAGAAGTAATAATATACTTGGAATTGTTAAATCAGCAGAAGTTACGAATGTAGTAGTTCCAGCTAATTCGACAGTTGTAATTTCTGGATTTATAGACAAGAAATTGGAATACCACAATACTTGTGCTTTACTTCAACCATCGAGTTCATCACAATTACCAACGTTAGTCCAGTATAATTACAAAAATGAGAGACCAATCAATGTTGAGATTTCAAATATAACTACAAGGACAGTAACTATAAAACCCAGAAGTATAATTTGTGAGATTCAGCCTGTTAAAGTTGAAGAACCACCACTTCAAGAAATTAGTACAGAAAATAACAACTTTAAAGATATACTTAATAAGATGAAAATCAATGACTTGGACTTAACCCCCAATGAATTACAAAAAGGGAAGGACTTGATATGTCAGTACCAAGATATATTTTCGAAAGGTGACTTGGACATTGGCTATGCAAAAGGAGTAAAACACCGTATTGAATTATTGGATGATACACCATTTAAACAACGTTATAGGCGTATACCACCTTCTATGTTCAATAAAGTCCGTGATCACCTGAAGGAATTACTGGCATGTGGCATCATAAAGAAATCATACAGTCCATTTAGCATCAACATTGTGCTTGTTCGTAAGAAGGATAACAGTTTTCGCATGTTCATTGATTTTCAGACGTTGAATCAGAGAACAAAAAAAGACAACTATGCACTCCCAAGGATTGACGAGATGTTAGATGCGCTTGCTGGAAACAAGTACCTACTCGATATTAGATGCAAAATCTGGTTATCATCAAATTGAGATTACAGATGAACATAAGTGTCGCACTGCCTTTACGGTTGGTTCCCTGGAATTCTGGGAGTTTGAAAGAATGCATTTTGGTCTTCCAACGCTCCAGCGACTTATCAACGTTACATGGAAAATATTTTGGATGGACTCAACTATGATATCTGCTTAGTTTTTCTTGATGATATTATCATTTTTTCACGCAAATATGAATAACACCTTCAACGTATTCAACAAGTTTTTGACAGATTCAGGGAGTGTAAACTAAAATTGTCAACAAAAAAGTGTGCATTTTTTCAGCAAAAAGTAAAATATGTAGGTCATATTGTTTTGGCAGAAGATGTTTAAACTGATCCGGAAAAAATCCAGAAAGTAAAAGATTGGCCAGTACGAACATGTCCAGATGATGTCAGACAATATTTAGGATTTTGAGGATACTATCGAAAATTTGTTAAAAATTTTATTCGCATAGCAAAACCTCTTTCCGACCTTATGCCCCCGCCAACAAAGAAATGTAACCGTAGAAAGCGGATAACTCCTTCAAATTGGCAATGGAATCCTGAACATGAAGCTGCTTTTCAACAGCTCAAGGATGCATTAACATCGGCACCAATTTTGGGATATCCTGATTTCAACTTGTCATTTGAGTCATACAGATGCTTGCCCTGTAGGCTTGGGAGCCGTTCTTTACCAGGAACAGGAAGGAAAGAAGCGTGTAATTGCTTATGCCAGTAGAGGTTTAAGCAAGGCAGAGAAGAATTATAGTGGCCATAAGTTAGAATTTTTAGCCCTTAAATGGAGTGTTACAGAGAAATTCAAAGATTATTTGTATGGAAGATCGTTTATAGTATATACCGACAATAATCCACTCACTTATGTATTAACATCAGCAAAACTTGACGCCACAGGTCATCGGTGGTTGGCGGCATTGGGTGATTATAATTTTGAAATTTTATATCGTCCAGGACGAAGGAATGTAGACGCTGATTGCTTATCGAGATTGCCTGGTACTATTGAACATGCTGAGAAGAATCATCAGTCTGGGAGAGTATCTTCAGATTCTATAAAGGCTATCTGTAAATCCATTAATGTTGGACCATTACTGGAATCTTTACCATGTTATGTCAGCACTAAAAATAGCAATCTAGTGTTTGAGATCCATGGACAGGATATAAGCGGTTTTGGTAATAGGGATTGGAGATCAGCTCAATGTTAGGACCCAGTGATAGCTTCATGGATGAAAGCTACTAGGGAGGGGAGGAAGCCGAAGACTAACACTCAATCAACATCAACTGTAGCACTATCAAAGATTTACCATCAACTCAAGATTATGAATGGAGTATTAACCAGAATTGTTAATCAAAATGGACATCCAAAACATCAAATTGTACTACCATCATGCTACATTAGTGATATACTTCAGGGATTGCATAATGATGTTGGACATTTAGGCAGGGACAAAACTTTAGGCTTAATAAGGGATCGTTATTACTGGTCTGGGATGGAAAAGGATGTTTAGGAATGGATCTGTAATTGTCGTCGTTGTTTACTACCAAAAACATCAGCGAACAGCATACGTGCTCCACTCGTCACAATTACCACTACACAGCCACTCGAACTTGTCTGCATCGATTACTTGACGCTTGAAACATCTAAAGGCGGTTATAGTAACATACTTGTCATCACCGATCATTTTACTCGTTATGCACAAGCAGTACCAACAAGGAATCAGACGGCAAAAACAACAGCTTAAGCACTCTTCAACAACTATTTTGTGCACTATGGCTTTCCTAAAAGGATTCACTCCGATCAAGGTCAGAATTTTGAAAGCCGGCTTATCGAGGAACTATGCAGGATATCCGGTATCAAGAAGAGCCATACAACACCGTAGCACCCCATGGGAAATGCAATGTGTGAGCGGTTTAACCGTACTCTTCTTGATATGTTGGGTACACTTGATCCAGAACAAAAGAAAAACTGGAAGAGCCGTGTTGCAGCATTAGTGCAAGCCTACAATTGTGCAAGACACGATTCCACTGGACAATCTCCTTATCAGCTAATGTTTGGTCGGCAACCACAATTACCTGTGGACTTGGCGTTTGGGGTAGACTTAGAACAAGAACGCAAGTCTTTAACTCAGTATACCGCAGACCTTAAAGAACAGCTGAAAAGATCTTATGAGTTGGCACGTAAAACAGTTGAGACATCGCAACATCGTCAGAAAAACTTCTACGACATCAAAGTGCGAGGTGCTACAATTCAACCAAGTGACAGAGTATTGGTCAAAAGAGTCGCATTCGATGGAAATCAGAAGATAGCAAACAAGTGGGAGGAGGATGTCTATGTTGTGCTAGACCAACCAAATAAGGATATTCCTGTTTTCATCATTCAACGAGAGGATGGACTTGGAAAGCGAAGGACTCTGTTTAAGATCACCTGACATCTTAACGTGTAAACACACGTGATAACGATAAAGATACAATGTGTAATCTTTTGCTTCACATTGGAACATTAATGCCAACTGAAACATCAGAAATAAAACCAAAGCTACCGCCAAAACCATCATGGCTCAAGGATACATTACAGCAGGAAATCACAGAACAAAGACATATTCAGGATTCCAGTTCAGATTCTGAATCAGAGGAGGAGCTTGTGATTCCGGAAGCTTCAACAGTGGATATTATTATGTCGGCACATAATGATAAAATTGATTCCACTGGATCAGTAAATGTTTCCATGGGGACAGGTGACAACCATGCTCAGCCACTGGAAACAGAGGTCACAGATATTCCAAATGGTGACCACCAAACCTCAGTGAAAGGGATAGGAACTCTGGAACCTCAGGTTGAAGCTAGTAGATATCCATCTGCAACCGTAATGCCAGAAGAAATGCTAGTGGATACTGTTGAAGGCACTTTGACAGAACAACATGCATCACTAAGGAATTAACAGTCTAAACTGGAACATTCAACATCGGATACAATACCAAAGGTAGTGGACATTGCGGGATCAGCATCAGCAAATATTGGAACAGCTACCAAGACTATGGATCTAGTGACAAATGAAGCTCCTATGTCATCTACTTCTGGACCACCGGATATATTATCTGTGAATGCTGAAACATCACCACTGCCATTAAGGAAATCATCAAGACAGACAAAGCCTCCATCTTGGCAGACGACCGGAGAATACATTATGAAGAGAGCCACTTGTATAGATGATTCAGCAGATTGGTTGCTGAGAGCTCAGTATTTAGGACACCTTGGACAAGATTTTAATTCCATGAAAGAAAAAGTTGCCGAAGCCATACTTCTTGTCGTAACCAATAAGTAAATTTTGCGGATGAGGACATCCTTTTTCATGGAGGGGAAGTGTGTGACAGGGTAAAATTAAATAAGTTTTATTGTAAGTTGTATAATATATGAAATAAAGATACATTTTACTTGTTTGTCTTATTTATTGAACTCTTGTATTTGTGCTGTAAACATGTGTTATTTTGCATTTGTCTCAATTGTTATGTTGTCCTGTATTGTATTATCCCACTATTCTGTTTACTATGGTCAGTCAGGTGTTGTGGAGTTATCTGTCCACTTGTGGTCACTTCCTTTTGGTCAGAGGTTTATTCTGATTGGCTGATTTAAATCTATTGTTTTGAGAAGGTTCACATAATTTTCTGATGGTCAGATGTTTTTGATTTGGCTCTGTTGTTTTGGTGATTTGATACAACTTATTTTACAAAATATCATTTAACAGACATCATACAAGGGATGGATTTAGATTAGAAGGATTCTACACCTATAAATAAATATTGATTTATAATGGCATTTGGTGTCAATCTTTTGTTTTGAACCCAACTGTAACATGAAGAGGATCTAATGGTATGAAAAACTGTGTTGACGAAATAATCAGATTTGTTCTGCACGGAGATTTTGCTTTTCACTGCCTGCACAAGGTGACACGGTACGTTACATGCTTCGGTAATTTTTCTTACCGTGTTGAGAACACAAGGATTCACATCAAAACCTAACCAATTTTCATGATAATAAAAAGCCGTTTTCCTACGGGTATATTTAAATTAAAATCACTTTTACGTCAACTTGAGATATCCTATATTGTTTTGTACAATGTGTATAGTGTCCGTTTCATATGATTCGCTTGTTATTTTTTCTATTTGTCACATTTGGCTTTACTTTGAAGAATTAAGACGTAACTTAAGAAAATGTGAACGATTGTCTCAAATAAAAACAGATTTGTTACTTTTTCCATTTATGAAAAGTTACAGTTTCAGAACTTTATGTTGAGAGAGAGAGAGAGAGAGAGAGAGAGAGAGAGAGAGAGAGAGAGAGAGCTGATGTAGTGTAGGTGGAGTGAACCAATTTTTTTAGGCGGTAGACAAAATTCTTATTTTATATCGAGGAGCTTAGTTCCGGAGTGCAGAAAATGGAAATACCAAAGGATAACTACATTTCTTCGGAAAGCAAACTGATAAACTTTCTCAAAGTACAACGTAGGCTTCACCCAAACTTGTAGAATTCGACCTTGTGTTGAGAGGCATTGTGATCTGTAAACATTCGACTCTCGAATCACTGCAAGTATAACAACCACAGCGTACAATAAACTCTTCAGTTGCAATCATCTGAATAGACCTTTGTACTTCAAATAACAGACGTTCGGACAAACTGCAGAGTTTAAACAAAAACATGAACTGGTTACTGTGTTTCATTATTAATGAAGTAATAAAAAAATAAAAATAAAAAATGGAAAAGATAAATTAAATTTTACAATTCCCTTGCACTCTTCCGAATCAAAGATATAGCACTATGTGCATATATAATGAAAATTTTTTGAAATATTAATGATTTGGAAAAACAACAACAAAAAAATATCCCTCCATTTTAGATGAATGTATTTGTAGCTTCTTTGTAATGCTTAGGCGTAACAATAATTTCCGAAATGTGCATATATAGCACATATCACATCAAAATAATAGTTTTTTTTTTTTTTTTTTTTTTTTTTTTTTTTTTTTTTTTTTTTTTTTTGTTTGCTATATATTTATGAAACAGTATCACTGTCTAGTTTTTGAATTTTCATGAAATAATACATTCAAAAGTAGCACATTACATAACAAAAATAACACATAACAACATAAAACAACAGTTCAATAATTTTATAATAAGTTCATTTATTTACAATAAATTTAATTAACTTTGTGATAAGAATTTTTGAGAGATATAATTTGTTTTTGTTATTTTGATATTACAATCGGTTTATTTAACAACTAATCTATAAAAAATGAATAGATAATTGAACAAAGACAATATTTTGGGATCTACCGTAATCTTAACTATTTTAGCTATCAAAATATTTAAATAACATGTTTCATTTTTATTAGGTATCACTTGTATACCGGTATAAGTATACATGTATGCATGTATGTACAATCATAACTTATATCATAATTAATGTAGATACATGTATTTTAAACCGAGTGTATTTTTGGATCTAGTTTGGTAAAATCGGAGATATAAAAGCACATAAGCCACAACCTCTGGACCGCACATTATTTGACATTATTATTCAATTTAGAAAGTTGAAGTTTAAAAACACGAACAATGTATGTGTCAACGGCGCAAAGCAACGTGAACAGATTTATTAATTATAAATGTTAAAGTGGTTGTAATGAGCACATTGTATCTTTATCGTTATCACGTGTGTTTACACGTTAAGATGTCAGGTGATCTTAAACAGACATTTATTTATTTTGTGTACACACGTGACACACTATAATGTCATATAAAAAATAGACAAAATACACAGGTTTCTTCAAAGTCTAAAGGTAAGTTCTAAAAGTCAAGATATTGTGATAATAGTTTTTGACCATGATACAATTTCGTAATACAAACATATGAATCACAAATAATCTATATCAACGCACTGATGCAAACTAAATCTATAGTGGGCAGATCACACAGAGTTTATTCAGATAAAGTAATAATATAAACGCCAACGATGCAGGAAGTCATAAGCGAAATAAATAATAAGTATTTGTAAAATGAATAATATTGAATGTGAATGGTATGATTTGATGCTATTGTTATCATCTATTGTCCCAAACATCTCTGCGAAATCAAATCAATATTTTATTTTGGACCTATATATATATATATATATATATATATATATATATATATATATATATATATATATATATATATATATAGTATTAGCGGAAGACTGTGTATATATGGAACAAAGAATTTTGTAGGCAACAATATGCTCTTTTTCATAGTCAAAGCAATCAGTTTATGGCTTTTGGGTCCTGTCATATTATAAATTTTTGAATTTTCTGAATGAAATATTCAAAAATTTATAATATGACAGTCCCCCAAAAGTACAAAATGCAAAATAAATGACAATTCATTCAGCTTTCGTTCACATGTAGAGTCAAGCCTGTTTTAATCAGTGGTCCAAATATCTTTCTGTCTAGTCTTCTTTGACTGTTTTAACATTAGTCTGTATTCTGTCCTTTCTTTGTTTTGTTAGCTTTTGTCAAGTACATTTTAAATGCTTTCTACTTCTATTTACAGGGTAAGTCAAAGTATCATCAACATGGCGTGTACCTTAAATGATTGGCATGTCTTACTAAATGTTACGGGATTATGCGCTATTCTCTTTGTTATGTTTAAAGTTGCTCTAACAATACACTCGTACCGAAAATGGCGAAAAATATTCCATGATTGCCCAGGATCTAAGAACTTCCATTGGTTGCTTGGAGATCTACATAAGGTATTTTACCACACAAACACACACACACACACGGAATGCAACATACCCACAGGTTTTTTGCATGCAAGGTCGAAATGCATGTACACCACATACCAATTCCCAGAACAAAGAAAATAATTCTTTAAAAATGAGGAAAAACGAAAAGAAGGATTAAAGAAAAAAAAACGAATGGATTAGAGTGTATTAAGGTGTAGGGATTTGAAGGTGGAGCACAAGGTAAAAATCCCCGACCTTCGGTAAACTATCCCTTACTCGGATCTGCCAGAATGGTATTGAAAATTAGGCAGTGTCAGACCCTATGACCCGTAACATTCATAACATAAAAACTTAAAGACTTGTTATTTCTCATTCATTCTTTTTATTTGGTATATATATATATATAATAAAGGTTGGAACTGTTTAATACCTTACAAGTTAGACAGTATGTAAATGTTATATAATAATAATAATAATAATAATAATAATAATAATAATAATAATAATAATACCGTGTGAACAGTTAAACTTATTTATTTTTTTACTTGTATAGAATGTCTTTTAACGTTGCCCATTGAAGTGAAATAATATCTCGCTTATTGGTACATTCGGTGTCATAACTGGCAAATAAAAGACAAAACTTAATCCAGATAAGAAATAAAGGCGCCTAAATTTAATTTTGTTAAGTACTTCGTAAAAATGAAAAAAAAGTATCATACTTTTAAATTTGTTAATTCAAACAGTGTTTTTCTTCATTTAATAGTTTACTGTGTTTTAAAGGTTCCAGAGGACAGCGATAAAAGACTTCAACATCAGTTCGAGAAGACCTGTGAATTTCCGAGATTTTATAGAAGTTGGCATGGATCATTTCTTCCCGTTATATTTGTACATCACCCAGATACAGTCAAACTTCTTCTTAAGTCAACAGGTACGGAAGCTACTGCTCTACATTTTTCCGATCTTTTGAGGTCGGCATCAGAAAAACATGCAACATTTCTGCATGATGTTTTGTTTACTTCAGCTGCTTCATCTGTAAAAAATTTAGTTTTCAGAGTGAAGGAAATCTAACCATCTAGTAGATCATGATAAAGTCTTCAAAATTAAACAAAGTGCTCTTTACCATAAGTACAGTCTAGGGAGTTATTTACCATATGTACAATCTAAGGAGTTCTTTACCATAAGTACATTGGGTATGAATCTTAATTATATCTGCTATAGTTACAATCGCTATTTACAGATCATCTCTCTATTAAAACCAGTGTTTAAGGTCAATTTACTTTAACCGAAAGTAAACTTAAATAAAGAACACCTGTGTATTAAGTCCATATTTCTAAGATCCCAATGGTGGCTTTATACTATATAGATATAGTGTTTACTTTAAATGTATTCTAGGTACAAATTACATTCTAAGGAACCTTGGTTTTGCTTTTTTCAGAACCCAAACCTCGGGGGTTTGGAGGAGGGTACGAATACGCTATCCCATGGCTTGGTGAAGGATTGCTGATAAGCGATGGTGAGAGGTGGTCACGAGCTCGAAGACTTCTAACCCCAGCTTTCCACTTTGACATCCTAAAACCTTATGTCAAAATTTATAATGAGGCAACTGATATCCTTCTTGTAAGTTATAATGTGTTGTAGAAAAAAATGTTTACAAAAAAATAGTAATTTAATGAATGAATGAATAAATAAATAAATAATAATAATAATAATAAAATGAAACCCAACTTTGATAATAAATTGATTCATCGGGTAATCTACATATTTATAAAGATTATAACTATTTCGACCTCAATCTTACTTTCCTTGATACTAACAATATATATTTTTTCAGGATAAAATGAAGCATTGTGCAGATTCTGATTCAAGTTTTGAATTATTTAGCCATATCAGCTTATGTACATTAGATATCATTTTGAAATGTGCGTTTTCGTATGAAAATAACATACAGTCAAACGGGTAAGTGTTTTAAAATGGGAAGCTAGCACTGTACTCAATATCTTTCTTATATTAATATATGATAACACTAATGCATTATTTTTAATTTTATCATTAAATATATGTGCCTTCAAAGAATGGTATTTGACAAACAGAAAAAAAACTGTAAATAAAGACATACCGAAGGAATAAAGGTACATGTCTTTGTAGACAGGTATACAAATGTACGTTGGGTAAAAAAACTAGAAATAGATGAAATGCTTCTATATACACGTAATTACCATTTTATTTATTTCACGACCATGATTTATTCATGTCAATCACTGTCTTTCCGGTAAATAAAATACATTTTCACATCTTCATGGTGTGTGTGTGTGTGTGTGTGTGTGTGTGTGTGTGTGTGTGTGTGTGTGTGTGTTAACCACTGCATACTGTTATATATTATGGATGTAACATGTCATAAAATGATTCTCTTTATTGTATTACAATGTGAGAAATAAAGTTATTACGTATATGCTAACATTATTCGTTTTTACATTAATATACCTTTAACTGATTGATATTTCATATTTCGGGTTTCCGTAATAAAAGAAAACTATATTTTTAAGAAATAAGTTGACCTTAAGGATTCTGTAAGAAGCTTATAAAAGAGTATATAAACTTTTGGTTTTGAATACATATATATGTTTTAGGGACTCGCATCCATACGTACAAGCTGTAAATCAACTAGCGCAACTCTGGGTTGATAGAGTTAGGTAAGTACTTTAATTCCATACGTACAGTGTAAATCAGCTAGCGGAAATCTGGGTTGATAGAGTTAGGTAAGTACTTTTATTCCGAATGTACAGGCTGTAAATCAAATATCAGAACTCTGGGTTGATAGAGTTAGGTAAGTACTTTTATTCCGAATGTACAGGCTGTAAATCAAATATCAGAACTCTGGGTTGATAGAGTTAGGTAAGTACTTTTATTCCAAATGTACAGGCTGTAAATCAGCTAGCAAAACTCTGGGCTGATAGAGTTAGGTAAGTACTTTTATTCCAAATGTACAGGCTGTAAATCAGCTAGCAAAACTCTGGGTTGATAGAGTTAGGTAAGTACTTTTATTCCATACGAACAGACTGTAAATCAGCTAGCGGAACTCTGGGTTGATAGAGTTAGGTAAGTACTTTTATTCCAAATGTACAGGCTGTAAATCAAATATCAGAACTCTGGGTTGATAGAGTTAGGTAAGTACTTTTATTCCGAATGTACAGGCTGTAAATCAAATATCAGAACTCTGGGTTGATAGAGTTAGGTAAGTACTTTTATTCCGAATGTACAGGCTGTAAATCAAATATCAGAACTCTGGGTTGATAGAGTTAGGTAAGTACTTTTATTCCGAATGTACAGGCTGTTAATCAAATATCAGAACTCTGGGTTGATAGAGTTAGGTAAGTACTTTTATTCCAAATGTACAGGCTGTAAATCAGCTAGCAAAACTCTGGGTTGATAGAGTTAGGTAAGTACTTTTATTCCATACGAACAGACTGTAAATCAGCTAGCGGAACTCTGGGTTGATAGAGTTAGGTAAGTACTTTTATTCCAAATGTACAGGCTGTAAATCAAATATCAGAACTCTGGGTTGATAGAGTTAGGTAAGTACTTTTATTCCAAATGTACAGGCTGTAAATCAAATATCAGAACTCTGGGTTGATAGAGTTAGGTAAGTACTTTTATTCCGAATGTACAGGCTGTAAATCAAATATCAGAACTCTGGGTTGATAGAGTTAGGTAAGTACTTTTATTCCGAATGTACAGGCTGTAAATCAAATATCAGAACTCTGGGTTGATAGAGTTAGGTAAGTACTTTTATTCCGAATGTACAGGCTGTTAATCAAATATCAGAACTCTGGGTTGATAGAGTTAGGTAAGTACTTTTATTCCAAATGTACAGGCTGTAAATCAGCTAGCAAAACTCTGGGTTGATAGAGTTAGGTAAGTACTTTTATTCCATACGAACAGACTGTAAATCAGCTAGCGGAACTCTGGGTTGATAGAGTTAGGTAAGTACTTTTATTCCAAATGTACAGGCTCTAAGTCAGCTAGCGCAACTCTGGGTTAGGTAAGTACTTTTACTCCATACGTACAGGCTGTAAATCGGCTATTGGAACTCTGGGTTGATAGAGTTAGTTAAGTACATGTACTTTAATTCCATACGAACAGGCTGTAAATCAGCTAGCGCAACTCTGGGTTGATAGAGTTAGTTAAGTACATGTACTTTAATTTCATACGAGCAGGCTGTAAATCAGCTAGCGCAACTCTGGGTTGATAAAGTTAGGTAAGTACATGTACTTTAATTCCATACGAACAGGCTGTAAATCAGCTAGCGCAACTCTGGGTTGATAGGGTTAGGTAAGTACTTTTATTCCATATGTACAGGGTGTACATGAAAATGTTGGTGGAAGTCTGACTTGAATGGAGTAAGGTGTTTAACTTCACTTATATCGAGGCGGTCAGTTCCGGGACAGCGGAGAAACCAAGACGGTGAGAGGCATTGTGATCCGCAATCACACCTTTAAAACCACTCAGTCACGGAGGCATTCTCTTTCTTTATGGACTTGGAAGAGTATCTACTTGTATTCCATACGTAGTTGTATTAAATCATTTCAGAAATATAGCTTGATAGGGTAAGAAAAGTTTTTTTTTAAATGATGATTAATCTTTTTATTGATAAATTATTTTTTATTTTACTTTGATATACGTGTATCAGGGATCATAATCCCGACTAGTTGGTATCTTTTATGTATTATAGAAGTTAGCTTGTTAATGAGTTGACTGTTGCTATGCATGTTGTAGTGGTTTCAGCTAAAAATCTTCAACTATGTCGAGACGGACAGATCTGGCATGGCGGGAAACTCTACGCAAAAAATTTTTGAGGAAGGAAAAGAATAATTTAATGTCTCACAATTTATGAATTGTTTTACAAATTACGTTTACTTAGTAATGTTGTTTGTATTCACTTAAGTGTTCTCTGTATATGTATTTTTTAAAGGTCGCCATGGTTTCATTTTGATTTTATATACAATATGACGGATAAAGGGAAAACTTTTAAGAAGCATTGCGCTTACGTACATTCTGTTACAGAAGAAATCATTGATAGAAGAAGACAAACATTGGCAAGTACATTCGCTATTAGAAGATGATGTAAAATACCCGCTCATGATCATAGTTATCCGGAATGAAAATATTTAATTTTATTTTTATAACTTTTTCTATGTTAAATCCTTTTGAAATATTAAGCAAAATGCGAGTTTTTGTCAGTAATACTGGTTTATTATTGTCTTGATAAGGGTTTTATAGGCGAAATATTGACACAGAACCGACATTTTTTTTATTTTACGTTTTTATTACAGATTTGAATATTATATTAGACTCAAACATCAGATTTTTAATACATTAGTTTGACATTTAAGATAATAGATGCATTTTATAGTATGGATAGTGGATTAATGTTGTTGTAGGCCTCAATGAAGATTCGTCTCTCTTACGCCGGATGATGTGAAAACTGGAGCGTTATTTGAAAAAAAAAATCTTCGGCGAACAAATTAATAAACCGTCACGAACTATTATTCATAAACTGGCTATTTTAACCACTCGGTTGGCAGTAATGCTCCGACTTCCTGACATAAGGATTGTGTATTATTTCTATATATAATAGCAAATTACTACATTTTTCTCATTAAAAATTTTAATTGTAATTTAATTTTGTTGCGTACTTGTAGTTGTCAAGTGACGTAAATTCGCGGAAATACTTGGACTTTCTTGATATACTTCTATCAGCAAGAGATGAAACAGGTTCCGGCCTTACACAACTTGAAATTAGAAATGAAGCGGACACGTTTCTATTTGAAGGTAGGTATAAGTTGATACATATGTATGATTGAAGATAAAGAAACATTGATGGTTTTACCAAATGTTAATTCTTTGCTAACGTAATTTTTATTTTGTGATTTGCGTATTAAAAATAAGGTTAAAAATCAATCAAGCAATAAAAAGAAAATAAAATTAATGTATTTGTCCTAGTAACCGCCACTTCCCCAAAGATTGAGACTATTTTCTTTAGGGGTTTCATTTTACTTTCTGTGCGTTTGCGAGTTTCGTATATTTCTCTGTGTGCATGCAGGCGACGCTGACATAAATTTACGACTCATCCTCTGATACAGCGTAACAAATCTTAAACGAAACGTGATCAGACGTATACATCAGTCATAGGAAATCAAATTTGCTCGTGACGTTGTCATGGCTACCAAAGCTGAATAAAAAAATCTGGGAATGTAAAAATCCTCTATTAGATGACGGGGAAACATCTGCTGTTATAATCAGTTTCTTTTATTTCTGAAGCCTATAGTTTTTCCCCCATTACGTGAAATTCAGTCGAAAATGAGTTTTTCGTGAAAAGTGTTTTAAGTGGATTTAAATGATAATAACTTCTTGACTATATTTTAATGCAACTCTGAATGTCAGGAACATATTTCTTTTAGATGAAGCTCAAATTCCGGAAACGGGGATATATCACGGTGACAAGAACAATTGTTCATAAACTAATAAACAGTTGGCCGTTGTACATGTTGCTGCTTCACCAACATTTTTTGTTAATTTACAGGTCACGATACAACATCTAGCGGGATATCATGGATATTGTATTCACTAGCACAGCACCCAGAAATACAAGATCGTGCTCAGGCAGAAATTGATAGTATAATTGGTGGTAGAAATCCGGAATATATTACCTGGTACATAATATTGCTAAACCCACCGTAATGTTTGATGAAACAACATTAAATGGATTTTTTAACTTAGGTCGAGGCGGTCCGTTTAGGTGTTGTAAAGGAAATTGGAAAGCTCCGAGAAATCCAGTGACCTTCGGCAAAAGAACTTTTTTAAACTAGGGCCTGTCCAAAGGGGATTCGATTTGAGACGGCGTGGGGAGCTTTGCTTTGCAATACGCCGTTTTAATTTGTTTACTGAGATCCTAACCTGAATAATGAATTTCTTCATCATCTTCATAACACATAAATTAGCTTTTATGTTCGTACACTGTATATTTATATGTGTTGCCTGTAACGTTTCAAAATAATAATATATTCTAGACTTACAATATTCTAGTCATTAAAATTGATATAGTTTGATCTGTTGACCTAAAATAAGATCTGAATTTAATAAAAATGCATTTGTTTTAGTTTTCTATTCAAACTACTTGTACTATGTTTATACGGTCTTGTGGTAAATACATAGAATGTTTTATTTGTGAGAACAGCTTTGAGAATGTTTGTGATTGTAGAAATAAGTGTGGTGGTTACGTGTCATCTAGTAGTAATATAACCATCACACTGGACATTTATCAAATTGTGCTTCCAAAATAGGTGTTTTTAAAATCAACAATCTCAATATGTATTTTTATTTTGCCTTGTAATTTTTGGCTGTTTTATTGTTAATATCTTTTATCTTGTTCCATTAGATGTTGCCAGGGAATTGTCTTCATTTTTTATTTTACTGTTGAAATGGGTTATTTTGCAGTATGCATTTAAATAAAAAACAAAAAACAAAACCCATATATATATATATATATATATATATATATATATATATATATATATACAATTTAACAATTTAGCGCTATAATAATTTATTCACCTCTTGTCACAGGGAAGATCTGTCCAAGATGGAATATTTAACAAGGTGTATCAAAGAAGGTTTGCGACTTCACTGTCCTGTTCCATTTGTGCAAAGAAAAATCACAAAAGAATTAAAGATTGATGATGTCACTTTTCCAGCTGGAACTTCATTTACAATCCATATCTATAATCTTCATCACAATCCACGGGTCTGGAACGAGCCAATGAAGTACGATCCAGATAGGTTCTGTGCAGCTAACATCAAAACAAAGGATTCTTTCGCCTTTGTACCTTTTTCGGCAGGACCAAGGTAAGTCAATGTCGTGTCAGCAAATTTAAAAATGTGAAACTAGAATAAATTAAACAATCCGCATTATAAGTATTCGGCTACTTTGAAGAACATTTCTCTGAAACATTTCCAGAACATTGAAAGCAATCTTACTAATAAATGTACTTTTGATATTGATGTCATACAGGACTAACAAGGTACAAATATATGTAAATCAAATTGATTTCCAGGCCCGTTTATGAGCCAGACCTACACTAAAACTTTAAATATAGCATCAGATATTCAACTTTAACTGTGTAATGTCTTAAAAACTGACATTAAAATATTTCACTTATTTGAAGTGATTTTACAATCAGCTGAGTTAATGATTGTGAAACGGGGTGAGGCCAGTTTATATGGCGATTGCAAATGCACAGTTACAAAAAGATTCAAGGCTTGCAATAGAAGATGAATACTACATTTTTGTCTTGTTGTTTCTTTTATTCACTTATTTGGCTGTGTTAGCTGTTGTCATTTTTTCTGTTGGCTTCGTTTCAGTTACATTTTTCTAATATTGCAATTCTTGATTTTTTGTTAATAACTTTGCATATAACATATTATGCAATAAACCATAAGCAAAAAAATTAAATGTTTCTTTAACATTTTTAGAAATTGTATCGGTCAGCATTTTGCAATGAATGAAGAAAAAGTAGTAATCTCCAGAATTTTGAGAAGGTAAATACAGCACAACTATTTAATATAGGATGATAATAAATACAAAAGTAGAAGCATTAATAATTCTACCAAAAGCTAAAAAGAAGACTTTTCCTTCTTACATCCGGGTTACATTTATGTTCACAACGAGGCAGGGAAAGATTTTATCGATGTGCATTTATGTATTATTAATAAAAAGTAGTGCATAACATTTGAATCGTATTACTTAAAAATCAGAGTAATACAAGACAATAAGATTTCCAATACCAGTGCGAGAAATAATTCCATTTAAAGCTGCATTAAGTTTACCAAATTTCTGAATTTTTTTTGATTTTCTAAAAATATATTTTTTTAAAAGTAGATAATCTTCTAACCACGATCCGTGACATTCATTTTCTAAAATTTCATTTCTTTTAGCTGTAAATAAACGGGATCCTCTGACCGGTTGGTCAGTGTTCTACGATGGTAATTATGAGCTTGGAGCATGCGCACGGATGTACGGAAAAGCCTAGAATCGAAAGTGAAACATGACAGATTGCATTAATTGTCCTTCATTAATATCCTGTCATATACCATTTTTTGAATTTAATCATAAAATACATTCAAAAAATGGTACATTGTCATATACCATTTTTTGAATGTATTTTATGATTAAATTCAAAAAATGGTATATGACAATCCGGATGTATTTGAAATGATGTCATTTTTCCCTTACTAAGTCACAAATGACAAATTCAACGAAGTTTTGTGTTTAATTTATCGTATTTCAACATTTTGAAAGTTGTGTTTAAATGACCCGGGTTTTGATGACGTAACCGTGTTCTAATATTAGATCCCAAATGCTGCATCTCGCTGGGTAAATACTGTAATTTCTGTATTTATTCGAGCTTTTATCGTTGAACCAAATGTAACATTGCTCATTAGGAACATCATTTATTAGATTAGCACCGTTTTATTTTTTTTTCTTTGGAAAACTTAATGCAGCTTTAACGTAAAGCCAGTGATTTTCTCCAACTATACCAAAAGTAAAAATACCAATATAAATGTTTAACTCACACGTAAGGTAAACTGACCCAAACAATCTTTACTGATAATTTATATTAATTTTATTTTTATTAAACGGTTTTAAGATCCAGTTTTCTTTTAAAAATGTACGTTAAATGATGCTGCTTGACAGGTAGTCTATTTGTCATTGGGCCTGATGAGAAAGGTAAAATAGATCTTAAATTATTTAATTTTATTGGATACAGAGGTCCTTATTTGTAAAACTAAATACAAGTTATATGAGAAAATAAAATAAGTAGATCCATGAGTAATTGTATATCTAACCTTACTAAGACTGAATGCATTAAATTTTTCAGCAATTATTCTTATTTGCAATCTCAAATGATGTAACATCCACTTTAACATTATAACTATGTATTTTAATTAAGTAAGTTATTTATTTATCTATATATTTATTTATTTATTTGACCTTAACATTTTCTATTTCAGATATAGAATTGAGCTGGATAAAGACCACACAGTGAAACGAAAAATTGCTGGTGTAATGCAAGCAGAAAATGGGATAAAAATCAAGCTCCATAAACGAGAACATTCTAAGTCATTGATCTAGGATGTGATAAAAATCAAGCTCCATAAACGAGAACATTCTCAGTCATTGATCTAGGATGTGATTTCATTTATTTTGGACCAATTTGATTATTCTTTAAAATATTAGATGAACATGTTTATTTGATATCCAAACCACAATGGTTGATTTAACTTAACATGTTTTATAAAACACTCTAATAAAATTACGCATTTCTATTGTAAAATGGCATTTATAGTTTTAAATAAAATGAACAAAAAAATCCTAGCAAGAATTAAAATTTTGTTATTTTGGTGTCAGGTTTGTTAGATACATGTTAAATGGTGTCGGATGTGGCACCAATTTCATATACAGATCATCTTTCAACTTGATGATCATCTCCAATCAAACCGGAGATTGTACGTTTTTTATTTAAATTCTAGCTATGGTTCTGGTCAATTAACGATTTAAAGCACCTTTTCACTTGATTATTTATACAAATTAAATTTTATTAAAATATATATTGTAAATAAAAATTCATTAATAGTCTAATTGCATTGATTGGTGGTATTACAACATTGTACAACAGTATGCAACATCTTGTCAATCTATAAATGCCTCCCTTCGTATCCCAAACTGGTTCACTGTACATCACACTCGCGAATCAATTGAAGCAAAAAAGTCAGCTCTAGTCATGATAATAAATAAAGGCATATTGATACCAAGTGACATCTTGTAAGTTAGTTGCATGTATATATTAATTTGTTGACGCAAATAGAATTCTTACTATCAATCCTAGCCAGAGAGACCCAAATGCTTAACTCGTTAATAACGACAAGTAACATAGATGTAAACCAATTTGGATGACAAGTTATGATCAGAGAAGTTAACTCTATTTAACTCTTAACTATTAAAATTGGATGCTGCAAGTAGTGGCACAAACAAATCGTGTGTATTGTATTGTTTATATTGTATTCTACCAAATCCATAATGAACGCCAAAAAATCACTGAAGCGTGGTAAAAAGACGTCAAACATTAACCCTAACGTCACTATCTAAACAAGTGCTCAAGATAAGGCAAATAAAAGCATACTTCGCAAACGTGGTCATAGTCATTACCATTAGCTTCGTCTTCGTAAGGAAAAAAGTGAAAAATAAATTGATAAAAATCAGCATTGAAATATCTTTAAACAAGAGCACCGCCAAGTGGACAATTACGCCCGTCACTATCTATGTTGTGAGTAAGAAGTATAAGTAAGGACATGCTGAGGGGACAAGTCATCTATCTAAGTTTCAAACAATAATTCTTCAAAATTAATTGCATTGATTGGTGGTATTACAACATTGTACAACAGTATGCAACATCTTGTCAATCTATAAATGCCTCCCTTCGTATCCCAAACTGGTTCACTGTACATCACACTCGCGAATCAATTGAAGCAAAAAAGTCAGCTCTAGTCATGATAATAAATAAAGGCATATTGATACCAAGTGACATCTTGTAAGTTAGTTGCATGTATATATTAATTTGTTGACGCAAATAGAATTCTTACTATCAATCCTAGCCAGAGAGACCCAAATGCTTAACTCGTTAATAACGACAAGTAACATAGATGTAAACCAATTTGGATGACAAGTTATGATCAGAGAAGTTAACTCTATTTAACTCTTAACTATTAAAATTGGATGCTGCAAGTAGTGGCACAAACAAATCGTGTGTATTGTATTGTTTATATTGTATTCTACCAAATCCATAATGAACGCCAAAAAATCACTGAAGCGTGGTAAAAAGACGTCAAACATTAACCCTAACGTCACTATCTAAACAAGTGCTCAAGATAAGGCAAATAAAAGCATACTTCGCAAACGTGGTCATAGTCATTACCATTAGCTTCGTCTTCGTAAGGAAAAAAGTGAAAAATAAATTGATAAAAATCAGCATTGAAATATCTTTAAACAAGAGCACCGCCAAGTGGACAATTACGCCCGTCACTATCTATGTTGTGAGTAAGAAGTATAAGTAAGGACATGCTGAGGGGACAAGTCATCTATCTAAGTTTCAAACAATAATTCTTCAAAATTATGTGTCTCGCTTGGCTCCGCATATGGACTTTGGACTTTAACTGACATAAACTTTCACATTTTGACATGCCGCCGCCACCTCCAACAACACCAGAAAAGAAACACCTAAGTCTCGCCTCATGACAAAGCCCGGAATATATTACATAAAGCATTCTGTAGATATGTATCTTTAATTTATACGACTATCCATATAATCTTGTGGTCTAAATAATACACTTCTCTAGTTCCACTTTCAACATCTTTATCATCTAAAATGTGGAATATCAGATCAGGTGTGACCCTAGTCTGTAGTTGGTTGAAGAATTTATTGTTTGTAGGCTAATTCATTCATCATTAAGCTGAACTGGATTTCTATTTATAGTAACTGTGAACTTATGACCTAGTGACGTCATTCGCAATCCCATGCATTGTCTTGTCACAAGGAATAAGTAGAAGTTTGAGATAAATCAGACAAATGGGGCATTTTTTTTTTTTTTTTTTTTTTTTTTTTTTTTTTATGCATGGGAACTGAATTTCAATTTATAGTAACTGTGAACTTGACTTTTGACCTGGTGACGTCATTCACAATCCCATGCATTGTCTTGTCACAAGTAATAAGTAGAAAAGGTTTGAGATAAATCGGACAAAAATGCATCTTTAAATGCAAGGGAATTGAATTTCTATTTATCGTAATTGTGACCTTGACCTTTGACCTAGTGACCTCATTTGCAATCATATACATTGTCTTGTCACAGGAAATAAGTTAAAGAAGTTTGAGACTAATAGGACAAAAAGTGCATCTTTAAATTCAGTGAAACTAAATTTTTAACAAAAGTAATTGTGACCTAGACCTTTGACGTAGTGATCTGATTTGCAATCCCATACATTATCTTGTCACAGGGAGTAAGTAAAAGAAGTTTGATATCAATCGGACAAAAAGTGCGTTTTTAAATGCACGGAAACTGAATGTCTATTTAAAGTTACAGTGACCTTAATCTTTGACATAGTGACCTGATATGCAATCCTATGTATTTTCTTGTCACAGTGAATAAGTTGACTAAGTTTGAGATCAATCGTACAAACAATGCACAGAACCAAAATGTCAACAGACGGTCACTCACCCGGGGGGGGGGGGGGGGGGGGCAGCGCCATAACATTATACGTCCCTTCAATATTGATGGGCGTATGAAAAAATAACTAAACTAATGGCAATAACACAAAGGTATAAAACAAAGTCACGTATTTGACTTTTACCTTAGATGCTATCATTTGAAAAATAAACGTCACAATTGAAAAATCCAGGTCAGTATATAAATTTAGCAATTTAAAGTATTTTACATAATTTTATAAAAATCGTTATAAATAAATAAACGCTTTTCAACAGCCTCTAGTAAAAGACATATAAATTGTTCATTTTATGAATTAATTCAAAAGGAAAATTGTTAAAGTCATCACAATATGTTGGGTTGAATATTCTTGATAAACCCTGAATAATCGGGAAGCATAATCTTGAATAATAATTAATTAATGACATTAATATTCTACATAAACAATTGGCTAAAAAGAATAATCTCAAATTACAAATTCGCATAACGCATTATTTATGGTATCCTGATTAAAAACTCGGTTTAGTTCGGGGTATACGTGGTTGCCAAAAACCAACTTTACCTAGTTCAGACACCTAAATATCAATTTGTAAAAAGATTTATTTTTAAATTACCGAATTACATTTTTTGTAACCAATACAGTATAAATTAAGTGTAATTGAAGAGTATATCTTTGTCAAAGGCGATAAAACACGATACAAGTCAATTACAGTAACAGCTTACCAAGACAAGAAAGGGAAAAAAATATTAAATTGTGTCCATTGCTAATAAAACTCGAGTTTGAACGGACACTTGTGTTAATTTATTGTTTAGTGATAAAGATATATCTTTTGAGCGTTGTCAATTTATTTGTCCGAAGAAAGAGGAAAAGGGAAAAATACTTGAAGCATCATCGGCAACAACAACAATATCCGTAACCAAGTTGAAGAGCTGATATTTCAGTTTTTTTAATTCAAGAAATGATTTATTAGCATGAAATGTGATCACGTGACCAGGTCTAAGAGAATTCTTAGATTTTATATAGTGAAATATGTACTGAATATATTGTGACTTTTTACTTCATTTTAATTACACACACACACACACACACACACACGCACACACACACGCACACACAAACACACACACACACACATACGTATATATATATATATATAATTTCAGTTTATAAATGTTAGGATATTCTCTCTCTCTCTCTCTCTCTCTCTCTCTCTCTCTCTCTCTCTCTCTCTCTCTCTCTCTCTCTCTCTCTCTCTATATATATTATATATATATCCGGAATTGTGGAAAAGTTGTGCGGTCGCGATTTTAGTTTTAGATTGGTTTGATAACTTCCTTCCCAGGTTTAAAACTGCAAAACATAGAATGTGTGTTTATTTATTTTCATGTTTATTAATATCATATTAACTGGAAAACAAACACGACGTTGACATCATTTCGTGAGCATCATATGTGCATTCCGGATTTACCCCTATTTCCAGAAAAAGGTCTTCATATTCTATAATTCTTGTTTTTGTCATAGGTTAAAGTCCACTCTCTGTTTTCAATTGTTTATATATATATACATGTATATAATTATATAAGTAAAGTTACCTTGTAACTTGTCACCAAAGGACTTATAAAGGTTAGAAACCATTCGGTTAAATAAGTTACTGTTTCCTTGAAGTTGACTTTCAGACATATTTGAAACAAATTTGAAAGAAAAATTTTAACTGATATAAATTATGATAAATAATTTGGATAAATTTTATGTTTTGATTTCCAAAGATAAATATGAATTATACAATTTTCCCTGAAATTTGTTTCATGAATTTAAATTAAATATATACAACATTATCATAAGAAATGTGATTTTTTTTATGTTAAAAACTTAATATTTTAGAAGCATGAAAATATCTACATCTATTCTCTTCTAAACTTATATTCATATGTCATATTATGTCAGTAGTTAATTTGACTTGTCATTTAGTAAATATTCCAAAGAAATGTCAAAATTTGAAATTTTGGAAAAGGAGATTGATAGGTTACTCAAACTATTGGGATGAAATAGAACAAATATATTGAACTTGGACTGATAACGGTTTTGTTTTCTGACTATTCTACTATTGTTTCTTTTTTCAGAATTTCTCTACGTCTAGAATAAAATGGTAACAACTCAGTTGTATGATATAGCCTCGACTGTTTCGCTATACAACACAATCCTAATTGTAGTTTTTGTAGTCATTGGCTACAAACTGATCTCAGGTTACAGGAGATATAAGAAATGGGAGGAATTGTACGATTCATTCCCAGGAGACAAAAATAAACACTGGTTCTGGGGCCACATACATCTGGTGAGCACAGATTGTAATGCAATGCATAATTTTATCAGTTATAGACCTTTCCAACATACATAGCTACATCTTGTGGAAGAGTTATCGCATATTGCAAAGTGTGAAGTCTAACAGCTGGGATAACCTTGATAGAATAATAGAGAAGAAAATAAGATTTGCATCATATTCCAATTGCAAGTTAACATTTTGATTTAAATATTTGAAATAAACTGTTTTATAAAGCTTTTGAAGAATAATGATTTCCCCAAAAATTCTGATTGTAAAAATTCTACATAAAATTTGCACATTGCAAATCAGTGTTTAGGTAAAATCATTGATATTTAAAGCAGATGTCGCTGGTAAAATTAAAAAAAAAAAGATGTGTAGTTGCAAGATTTCCTTTCAATGGCCAATCAATCTGAACTAATTAGGGATTTATATTAATTGATATCTTGGGTATGAAATTGTATTGGTCCAAGATAATTACCTGTTTGCTGAATGAATCGGGGTGTGCAATCAGTGAATATATTTTATCTGGTAATAAGATTATCTATATAGGTAGGTGTTATTGATGGTTTCCTTTTAGTTGCAACTGAATTTGCCTACAACACTAAGGAAAAAAATTAAAAGCTAGTGTACATTGTAGTTTGCCATCAGCAGATATAGGTGAATGATCAAAGAACAAAGAATCCAATCTTTTATATATTCACATTTTTATCAAATTCATAGCTACATAAACCTAAATTAGGTAATTTCATTAATAATCAACCATGTTTATATGAGAGTGTGTACATGTAGTTCTGTGGTGTCAGCTGAAGTAGGTGTGTGTGTGTGTGTGTGTGTGTGTGTGTGTGTGTGTGTGTGTGTGTGTTTGTGTGTGTGTGTGTGTTTGCTTGCATAGTCTTTTTAAAAAACTCTAGCTGCTATTAAAATTAAGGATTTTGTAATGCCTTCTAGACTACATTATACATATTTCTTTGAAAATAATATTATGTAATACCAGAAGTCCATGAACTTCTGGTAATACAAGTGTCTGTATTCAGACAATATATATATATGTGTGTGTGTGTGTGTGTGTGTGTGTGTGTGTGTGTGTGTGTGTGTGTGTGTGTGTTTGTGTGTGTGTGTGTGTTTGCTTGCATAGTCTTTTTAAAAAAACTCTAGCTGCTATTAAAATTAAGGATTTTGTAATGCCTTCTAGACTACATTATACATATTTCTTTGAAAATAATATTATGTAATACCAGAAGTCCATGAACTTCTGGTAATACAAGTGTCTGTATTCAGACAATATATATATATGCATGTAAAAACTTTTCATTTTGTTTGTTTTGTTTCACAAAACTGTTATTAATCAAAGTTTTAAAATCTCATATTGTTATTTTTTTTCAGTACCCAGGACCTACTGAAGAAGGACTGTCTTATCAAAGGTTAAAATGTAGCTTGTATCCATTGGTGAATAGATTTTGGGTAATGAGGTTTCGTCCAGTTCTTGTTTTCCATCATCCAGACTCTGTAAAGGTTATATTGAAGACTACAGGTATAAACTTCCAAGACTTTTGAGAGTTACACACCATTGTGTTTTTATTATATGAAATTGTTTTATTGCGAGAAGATAAATGGAAGAAATAATTTTTTTTATTACTTGAGAGTACTGTACAATAAAACTTGTTTATACTGATTTACCCATGAAATACAAGACATTGGGACCTTATAGGCTAATGATTGTGTATAGAGATTATATAATTGATCACACAAGTCTTATGGACAGGTCATTCTACTATAATCATATATATATATGTAATGTAGATGCCTCACTGTGATATGGAAAATGGTAAAATAATCATAAGTACCTAATGCACATTTTTTTTCTTTTTTTTTTCTTTTTTGTTTTTCTAGAACCCAAACCAACATCACAGACATCTATATATGGTATGGGTATGGCATGGCTAGGAGAGGGATTGTTAATGGCTAATGGTGATAAATGGGCCAGAAATAGACGTTTGTTAACTCCGGCATTCCATTTTGATATTTTACAGCCTTATGTTAAAGTTTATAATGAAGCTGTTGATATATTGATGGTAATTATGTCATATGGAAAATACAATTTAGATGTATCAGCAACATTAAAAACTGTTTGAAATTTCACTGGATTTATCAGGCACTGTTTAATCTGGAATGAAAACATCCCCCTACCAACTGTGACCCAGATTTTATTTTTATTATTGTCTAGTGTTTATAAAATATTATTCTGCTCTTTCTTCTTCTTTGTTTTATAACTTGACAAGTTTCTGTCGCATCTATCAGAGATGGCATGTACTCCGATATGAAATTTAAGCGTAAAATATCGACCCTCATTTTTAAACTAAGAACCAATTTTTTCAAGGCCTGGGCCACAATGACCCTGCTAACTTCATTTCTAAATGTAACATTAAGACTACCAAATTCTCATGGAAATACAATACAATTAAAGGGTCCAAAATATTCTGTCTGACTTTTTTATACAACTAGAGTTATAACATATCATTGATATTTAAACTCTTATAGGTAAAAATTGAAGAAATGTCTAAAAATGGTTGTCAAAGTTTTGAACTGTTTTCACACATTGGATTATTGTCCTTAGACATTATATTGAAATGTGCTTTCTCATATGAAAGTAATTGCCAAGTTTTAGGGTAAGTAGTAACTAACAGTCATACTAAAAATGATTTTGTTTTCCATCTTGCAAAACATTCTTTTAGCTTGAATGGGATTGCTAACAGAGTAATCTTAAAAAAACTCATAGATAACAGCGTATCTTATCACCTACAATGTATATATAAATTAGACCCGGGTAGATCCTAGTTTGCAAAAGTTTGTCATCATAAGATACATTGACAAGTTTTATAAAGATGCATGTATAAAGGGTCATCTAAAATACATTATCAAGTATCATCCAAGATACATTGTCAAGTGTCATCCAAGATACATAGTCAAGTGTCATCCAAGATACATAGTCAAGTGTCATCCAAGATACATTGACAAGTTTAATCAAAGATACATTGTAAAGTTTTATTAAAAATGCACATATCAAGTGTCTTTCAAGATACATTTTCAAGTATCATCCAAGATACATTGTCAAGTGTCATCCAAGATACTATGACAAGTTTTATTAAAGATGCATATGTCAAATGTCATTCAAGATACATTGTCAAGTGGCATCTACGATACATTATCAAGTATCATCCAAGATACATTGTCAAGTGTCATCCAAGATACATAGTCAAGTGTCATCCAAGATACATAGTCAAGTGTCATCCAAGATACATTGACAAGTTTTATCAAAGATACATCGTAAAGTTTTATTAAAGATGCACATATCAAGTGTCATTCAAGATACATTGTCAAGTGGCATCTAAGATACATTGTCAAGTGTCATCCAATATGCATTGACAAGTTTTATTAAAGATGCATATGTCAAGTGTCATTCAAGATACATTGTCAAGTGCCATCCAATATACATTGTCAAGTGTCATCCAAGATACATTGACAAGTTTTATCAAAGATACATTGTAAAGTTTTATTAAAGACGCACATATCAAGTGTCATTCAAGATACATTTAAAGTATCATCCAAGATACATTGTCAAGTGTCATCCAAGATACTATGACAAGTTTTATTAAAGATGCATATGTCAAATGTCATCCAAGATACATTGACAAGTTTTATCAAAGATACATCGTAAAGTTTTATTAAAGATGCACATATCAAGTGTCATTCAAGATACATTGTCAAGTGGCATCTAAGATACATTGTCAAGTGTCATCCAATATGCATTGACAAGTTTTATTAAAGATGCATATGTCAAGTGTCATTCAAGATACATTGTCAAGTGCCATCCAATATACATTGTCAAGTGTCATCCAAGATACATTGACAAGTTTTATCAAAGATACATTGTAAAGTTTTATTAAAGATACACATATCAAGTGTCATTCAAGATACATTTAAAGTATCATCCAAGAAACATAGTCAAGTGTCATCCAAGATACATTGACAAGTTTAATCAAAGATACATTGTAAAGTTTTATTAAAAATGCACATATCAAGTGTCTTTCAAGATACATTTTCAAGTATCATCCAAGATACATTGTCAAGTGTCATCCAAGATACTATGACAAGTTTTTTTAAAGATGCATATGTCAAATGTCATTCAAGATACATTGTCAAGTGGCATCTACGATACATTATCTAGTATCATCCAAGATACATTGTCAAGTGTCATCCAAGATACATAGTCAAGTGTCATCCAAGATACATAGTCAAGTGTCATCCAAGATACATTGACAAGTTTTATCAAAGATACATCGTAAAGTTTTATTAAAGATGCACATATCAAGTGTCATTCAAGATACATTGTCAAGTGGCATCTAAGATACATTGTCAAGTGTCATCCAATATGCATTGACAAGTTTTATTAAAGATGCATATGTCAAGTGTCATTCAAGATACATTGTCAAGTGCCATCCAATATACATTGTCAAATGTCATCCAAGATACATTGACAAGTTTTATCAAAGATACATTGTAAAGTTTTATTAAAGACGCACATATCAAGTGTCATTCAAGATACATTTAAAGTATCATCCAAGATACATTGTCAAGTGTCATCCAAGATACTATGACAAGTTTTATTAAAGATGCATATGTCAAATGTCATTCAAAATACATTGTCAAGTGCCATCAAAGTAACATTATGTTTTGTCAAAGATGAATGTATCAAATGTCATCAAGATACATTGTCAAGTGTCATCCATGACATCCAAGATACATTATCAAGTGTCATCCATGACATCCAAGATACATTGTCAAGTGTCATTTAAGATACATTGTAAAGTTTTATTTAAGATTCATATGTCAAGTGTCATTCAAGATACATTGTCAAGTGTCATAAATTTGCATGTATCAAGTGTCATTCAAGATACATTGTCAAGTGGCATCTAAGATACATTGTTAAGTTTTATTAAAAATGCAAATATCAAGTGTCATTCAAGATACATTGTCAAGTGTCATGCAAGTTTTATTAAGTTTTGTCGAAGATGCATGTATCAAGTGCCATTCAAGATACATTGTCAAGTGTTATCTAAGATACATTGCCAAGTTTTATTAAAGATGCATATATCAAGTGTCATTCAAGATACATTGTCAAGTGTCATTAAAGATGCGTGTATCAAGTGTCATTCAAGATACATTGTCAAGTGGCATCTAAGATACATTGTTAAGTTTTATTAAAGATGCATATATTAAGTATCATTCAAGATACATTGTCAAATGTCATCCAAGATACATTGTCAAGTATCATCCGATATACATTTTTTGACTTCTTTAACATAAAGATATATGTATTTTAGGTTTCTCATAGCTACAGTGTAGAATAAAAGTAAATAAAATTTGTAACATGTTTCAGTACCAATTATACACATGAACATTTTATTTATCTTCAGGGACCAGCACCCATATGTACAAGCAGTCCATGAATTAAGTGACATTTGGGTTGACAGAACATTGTAAGTCAGTAAATGTCTTATGTAACTTTTATAAGGTACCTTTTCAGTGTAGCCATTTAGAGAGAGCTGAAGATCATAAATCAGCATGGGGTTGGGAAATGGTTCTTTTTAAATGGTTTCTACCATGCTAGCTAATTTTTATTATACAGTTTTGTTAAAAATGATTTAATACTGTAAACTTTATTTTATTTTTATCTTTCTAATAGCACTTAAATTTCAATGCTAGGGGACGTCTAGTCACTTGTATTAAAGAGCACTTATATTGAAGACTTAACTTGACTGACTGGATGAACACCTATAACCAAACTGGAAATGATAAAAAAATATTAATTTGACATCTAAACTTACCTTTAAACATGGTTTTCTAAAATAAATTTAAAACAAATTTCATGTTTGCTGTGTTTCTGTATTATGATATTTTTGTTTTTATTTTATCAGGAAACCATATTTATACCCAGATTTCATCTTTTATCGAACACAGAAAGGAAAAATATTTAGACGCCATTGTGACTTTGTTCATTCTGTATCTGAAGACATTATTGATAAAAGAAGACAAACATTGGTAAATATTAACATGAATAGTTTATACATCTGTTAACTGTAAATCAGTGTGTGTGAAATTGACTTATACAAACCAACTCATTGATAAAAACATTTTTTGAAATCACTTTAAATGCACAGAACTAAACATATGGTGGGTGTTTACAGTCATGGTCATAATTTTGACAAAAAGGGATGTTATTCAAGTTAAAAGAATAAACTATCAAGGTTTTAAATGTGCCACTGTACAAGCTGTTGTAAAATGAAAAGAATGATTAAGACCCTACAGAAGTGCTTAAACTAGAGTTGTGGATGTTGTTTTGCCTGTCATTAAACTTTACATATTTCTAAATTATCATGATTACATAACACTTTTTTGTTTATTATTCAGGAAAAAGAAGGTTTACCAAACAAGACTGTAGGAAATAAAAAATCACGGTATCTGGATTTCCTTGACATTTTACTTACAGCTAAAGATGATAATGGAACTGGTCTCACTCGGCTGGAGATAAGAAATGAAGTAGATACATTCTTGTTTGAAGGTTTGAATTTATCTCTTATGATGTATTGATTACTTATCAACTCTTTCCAATTCCTTCTGCCTGACTTTTACAGACTTGTTTAAATTTTTCTTAAATACTCATTAAAAACATAATGAATAGAGTAGGATAATTTAATTCTCAGACTTACAAACATTTGACATTTTACAGTACCTGTAGTCAGGTTTATGTAAATTACACATTTTTGCTTTTCACCAGGCATGTTTTCATTTACATTACAGTGGAAATATAGCGAGATTTTTCAGAGAATCGCCTTTTGTAACTAGTGCACAGTGAAAATTATCAAAATAAAAAGCAGATTAACAGTACCATGCCAATTTATTTATTTATTTTTTTTTTTATTTACCGGGTATTTATTTTATTTTTTTAATACTCAGGAGTATTAAATCACACACTTAAAGACTGTAACTCCTATCTCTATCAGGGTTTGAAGGTTACTTGGGACACATTTTTTTTAGAAATGTTCCTCATTTTGCTTGCTGAAGGATAGTGTTTTTCTCTGTTCTCTTCTATTACCTAAGAAATGGCACCTCAATAAAAGTAAAACACTTTTAACTTGACCCAACAACTCCACTCCATTCCACTCTGTTGAAGTAAAATGCTTAATTAAATGATTTATATAAAATTCAATTTAATTATTTAATTTATACACATTTATATTTTAGGTCATGATACAACAACAAGTTCAATGTGTTGGACATTGTATTCTTTAGCTGAACATCAAGAATATCAACAGAGAGTACAGGCAGAAATTGATGAACTAATGATGAATAGGGATAGTGATTATATAGAAAAGTAAGATCTATATCATGAGAAACATAACTATAGCAACATGTAGAAAAGTTTAGGCCCTGAAGTTGGTGCTCACCTACACAAAAGTCATACACCATATCATGAGCCCAACTGACCTTTAACAAGTAAACTGGCAATTTTCCTCACACTAGGATCTGTTCCGGGTGGTATTTAAACCATCTTGGTGATGAAAGGTGCTATGATTTATAAAAGCAGATTTTAGACACTTTGCTATCAAGGCCCCACCCCATAAATTCTGTATCATGCTGACTGAACAATTCTGTTTTAGAAAAGAGTTATAAATCAGAGTCAACATCGAATTCATGAAAGTGTTTTGATTTTGCTTACTGTGCAGGTGAGCAACAATGTTTTTCTTTTAGATATTATTTTATTCTCACATTGGCAATATTTAAAACATAACAGACTGAAGGATTCTATTGATGTTAAAATTTTAGTTCAAAGATCAAGGTCACTGTTCCTAGTACTGGTTGAAAAAAAAAGAAGCCAATTTAATAACAAGATTGTAGATAAAGGCCAAGATGACTCATACTATTAATAAATATAAGGGAAACCACTCTAGTGGAATTTCACCAGATTTATCACACTTCTAGGAAGGAATTGTTCTTTAAGGAAAATGGCAAGATTTATACGAATATCAATGGCACATGCTTACTAGGGTGGGACCATTGATTATAGAATTCCAGACTTTGGATGGGCATTGCATACGAAAGGATGAAATCTATAATAAATAGCCTAATAAAGCTGTAATCTGTTATCTCATTTCTCAAGATCATAAATCTAACTTGTTAGTCATATCTATCGGGTAGAAAACTACTGATTAATTATGAAGTAATAAAAATTGTGAAATAACATGAAATTATAAAGAATTGACATATTTTTTGTCTTTTTGTTTAGTTCAGATCTTCAGAAGTTGGAATATTTAACCTTATGCATCAAAGAGGGGATGCGCCTTCATTCTCCTGTATTTTTTATACAAAGAATTACAACAAAAGAGATTACTGTAGAAGGAATGAAAATCCCTGCAGATACAGCAGTTGCTATTGAGCTTTATAATCTTCATCATAATGCTGTTGTCTGGGAAAACCCAATGGAGTTTCAACCAGAGAGATTTTTGCCAGAGAACATAGCTAAAAGAGATTCATATGCATTTGTTCCTTTTTCAGCAGGACCAAGGTACGATGTCTTGCATGTATTTCACATTACTTTTCAGCTTGACTGAGGTAGAATGTCTTGTTCACTGTAAATTTTTCCTTTTCACAGAAAATTTGCCCTTTCAGCTTGATCAAAGTTTGCTTTCTTGTACATGTATATATTTTGTTACATGTACTTTTAGCAGAACCATTTTAGGATGGTCATGTAACATGTGGTTTATTTATATTATACAAATAAACATAAAGATATTATTGTAAAATTTGTAGAAGCTCTTACAGCTGGAAAGATGTAACTCATATACTTAATTCACAGACTGGACCATACTAACACAGACCAACTAATTTCAAAGGAACAATATAACCCATTCAATAGTGAATGCAAGGCCTATAAAAATATCTTCAAAATTAGTTGAACCGGACACTCCAGTAGAGGACTGGACCAAGGATTTAATACTTTCGAAGTCCTCATCAGAGGAAATAATACAAAATTTTACCAATATCAATGAGGACACTATCTGTTTGGATGAAATTCTATATTGCTTATGGAACAGGGAGATTTACATACACAGGATTTATGGAATTTTTGCTTGATACGATATTTTAGTCAAGAACTTGTGAATTACCTCAGTCTTTAATATCTTTTCAATAATTAACATTTAATAACATTATTTAAATAATAACAGTACTTACACTCTTTCTCCAAATAAGTTTATTAATTTCACAAATAACATAAATATGTAAATGTAATAATTCCTTTTAATTTTCAATATTTAATTCACAAACGTACCAGTAAGTAACAATTATGAACTGCAACAATAACAATCTCATGACTTTTTTACAACCGCATTTTGTACATTAGCTTAGTAAAATTTTACTATTATTATTCCTGATGACGCCATTCTAACATGGCGAACGATGCCATTCTAACATGGCGCAACATGTTGACAATAATACCATAATAAATACCATAGCAGTCTGTGAAGTGTTGAGTTTTCTGTGTTTTAGATATAGATTAATACTTCAGAACTCTCCTGAATCCACTAGGATCCACCAACAGACTCCACCGCCAGCCATAATTAAGGGTGTTGATTCTCTTTTTCTTAAATATAAATAAACATAAAGTAAAATTTTTATGATTTTTTGGCTCAACTTCAGGATCGATATTTATAAAAATTATTCAACCTTTTGTATATATTGACATTTAACAATAAAATATTGATCATAAATTGAACATTTCATGCATTTAAATAACTGATTCATTATTTTTCAAAAACTCAATTAAATTATTGTGCTTTGATAAATTTATCTCACCATGCATCATAGCTGATGTCAGTACATTGCTTACATCATAATTAACTTAAACCATTTGGCATGTGATTGGGCTAGGTTAATAATTTTGGTTATTAAAAAAATTACCAGAACACTTTTAAACTTTCCAAACAATGGAATTTTTAGTTTTTGAAATTTAATAACATGCATATACAAATTTTAACTGTGTTTATTTTACTACTTTATAACTAACACTGTTGTAATTATTATGTTTTAATTATTTCCAGGAATTGTATTGGCCAACATTTTGCTATGAATGAACAAAAAGTTATCTTAGCCAGACTGCTTCATAGGTAGGTGGACCTTTAAGTTTTTAAATTAAAAATAGGCTAGTTTAAAAAAAAAAAGAATTATGAAAAATTGAAACACTTACCAAGGATGTATAATGGCAAAAAATTGCAACTTAAGAACTGGAAATCAGCAATCACAATGAAGAACATTACACAAAGTGGTCAGTAATAAAACTGCAAACAAATAGACAGACACATATTGAGACCAAAAATGATTATAAAAATCTCAACTTCAGATATGGACTGAAACAGATTTTGAGGTATGAAAACCTAAGTGGTTGTCATGGGTTTGCACCACAATAGTGGTGTCCAGTGTTAAATATGTTTAAAGGTTTTGATGGATAACTTTAAATTTATGTTAATTATAGGATGGACAAGATCTAAAGACGAGCAATATGGTTTTGTTTAATTGTAGATACAACTTTAAACTTGAACCAAATCATGTTGTTAGGAAAAAACTTGGAGTTGTAATGAGGGCTGAAAATGGAATTAGAGTTGTGGCTACACCAAGAAAAACATGTATGTCATAACAGTAAAGCATACATGTTCAGTAAATCTTAATTTATGAAACCAAACTAATACTATGGTTTTAAAAATGTCCATGTTATATTACTTAAAATCCAGATTAATTTGGACAAAACCTACCATTTAGAAGGGGTTCGGTTTTACAGGTATAATTACATGTAGCTTAAACCCTGTTGAATCTGAATATCATCTGCAGTGTGGAAGGTGCTTAGTTTAGATGATTATAAATAGCTGAAAGCCTTTACAACTGATCAGCAATGTACGTAAGGTAAATGTTCAGTTTATAATTGATATAAACTAAATACTTTGAATGATGATAATTATATATCATGCATAAATATTCCTTCTTATTTATATGTCTTGCATATGGTTTTATTGAAATAAAGATTTCTTTAACAGATATAAAGGTTAAATCAAGAACAGTAATACATGTATATTTAAGGTCTTTCATAACCTTTATTTTTTGCCAAAATTCTAAGGTATTTCAAGTCAAAAGGATCTTTTTTCAAATTGTCAAGTATGACCTTATTGCATTCTTCTTTCAAAGTCGGGAATCCCCCCCCTTACTGTTAGTATGATCAAAGGGGTTATAATCCTCATTTTGAAAATAACATTCTATCATATGCATGTATATGGTCATTTTTTTAAATGACCCCATTTAATAATATACAATGTTTTGTAATAGCAAGTATTATGAAACATAGGTAATTAATTTTTTCCAATATGTTCCGATAGCTGCAATAATGCTGATGTGGCTAAAAACAATATCTCATTCAATCACTCAAATCTTTTTCTCTAATTTGGGTTGAAAAACCAACTCCAAAGCAGGATACTTGATACAACATTTTGGCCAAAAACTGGATTCTAAACAACTGTTTCTTTATTAACTTTTGTTATCCTTTAGGCTTGATATTAAAGAATATAAATATAGTTTAAATGGATTTGTATTTGTATTTAATCAAAATGATATTTTGTTAATGATTTTTAATCTTCTACTTAATGAAAAAAAAAAACATTAAATGAGATCATTGATTTTGTATGCATGTTAATGAAAAAAATATTAAATGAGATCATTGATTTTGTATGCATGTTAATGAAAAAAACATTAAATGAGATCATTGATTTTGTATGCATGTTCACAGTAGACCATTATTTAACAGGATGAAACCAAATTATATGATCATTTGTTGTGTTTAATTCATATCCGTCAGATGACTAGGCATTTAGGTTAACGAGTTATTAATTGATATTATGCAATACTTTATTAATTATTTTTTTAAAATTAATCTTATTTTTTTTATATTTATTAGTAAAATAATTATTGACTTTTTTCGGTAAATAAGAATCATGTGTATTTACCTGTATATTATAGTTTAATAACCGTTTTAACTAGCCAACTGAGCTAGTTACACTATTACATGTGTGCATGGATGATAGCATAAATGAGTAAATTTTTATCTTCTCCACTGTAATAACTAAGCAGATTTGAATCAGATTGTTTGTGAAGAGTTCTTTTGTGGAGTAGATTAAAATTTGCTTAAGACAGCTTCCTGTAAAATCCAAAATGGCTGCAATTGATATAAAGAAAATTAAGTGAAAATGACCAATACTATTTTATTAGCCTAAGGGGTGCAGGTCTTTTTACAAGACCTTTTTGTGGGTTATATCAGAAGTCCATGAAGTAATTCATGGACTTCTGGTTATATTCAATTTGATAATTAAGAAAGAAGGTTCTAAATAGATATAACCATCTACAATCTAATTATCTCTACGAAATCTAAAGCATTAGAGTACATTTCATAACAAGCATCCAGACGTCATTGATCCTTGACAAACGATCGGTGTTTACAATTAGAACAATATTAATGCCTGAATACCTTGGTTAAAATAATACATGCTAGCAAAATCAACTTAAAGAAGTAGTAGCAACAAGTAAGGAAAAGACCAAAGATCATTAGATCTCTTTGTTATGTGTGTTGTGCATAAAAATCAAGTTAAAAATTTTGCTGTTTCTGTGATTATTGTCAAAACTAGTGACCATTATTTATAACTTTTACAAATATTGAAATAAATTTATTATAAACGATTGTTATGAATATTAAAATTATTTTTACAAATGTTTTTTTTTTTGTATTTTAGTTGTTATTTTCATACATGTCACGATTATCAATTGCATCACTTTGTCAAATACCCCTTTTTGTTACCAAATTTAGTTTCCACTCATTCTATTCAGTCAAAATCAGAAAGAATGTTAGAGTTAGAATGTTTAGTAAATACTTCTTCTTTGGACTTTTATAACAGCTTGTATTCGTCTTCGCGTGCTGTAGACCAGTTCTAATAACTACTCGGTATGTTATACCACTCCCTGGAAACAGATACGAACATTCCATCCGATGTTGCTGGCATTGATTTCTGAATTCTTGATGTAATGTAACTCCATTCATTTTCATTATGAATTAATTTGGGACTGTTTCCTGGCCACGCAAGTAATGACATGTCATGTCGTTGAAGAAATGTCTTAATTGAAGCAGAATTGTGTGATGGAGCAACATCTGAAATATAAACTCCTTTCTTGCTTTCATGGAAATGGCATGCATTTTCAGACTACCTTCTGATCAATTATTATATCACTTTGGTTTTTTTTCACTATTTAGATTACTGGTTTCAAACACTTATCCTCCTTGTGTTTATCATGCTCCAAACATTTCTCACATTGTGCTTTGTTAAGATATTTTAACTGGCATATATGGCATAACGTCCATTTCACGTAGTCGTCTTCCTATAGTCCTTCTACTCAAATTAACCCCAACTAAATTGCGATTTCAAGCTGTGTCACAAATTTATTTCCAAGGACAAACGTTTACAACATTTGTATCCTCTCTCTGAAATTTTACTCGATCTTTCTTCACGTTTAACAATCGCATTATTGTTCACTTCGGGGTCAAAATTTAATATTTCTCCGCCATTTGCCTTTGAATATATGTAGATATATAACACAAATACCAGTTGAATTTTGATGTGCCAGATGTGCACATTTCGGAAATTCATTCCTCATCAGTGACACTAAGACCAAAAAGTTTGATAATAAAAAAAAACATAAGCCAAACAGTTGCAAATTAATGAATCTAAAGTTCCAAAATATATAAATCCAAATCCAGCTAAGGAATGCTTTGCATGAGGGAACAAACCTTAGTTTTAAACAAATTTTACAATTTAAGGCAGCTGAAAATTTTGCTAAATGGTACATTTTCTGACAGTATAAAGTACTGCCTACTGAGTTATGGATACCCTCGGGGAGTTTTACTCCACCAGCAGCGGCACCCGCTCAGGAGTAGTAAATATATAACACAAATACCAGTTGAATTTTGATGTGCCAGATGTGCACATTTCGGAAATTCATTCCTCATCAGTGACACTAAGACCAAAAAGTTTGATAATAAAAAAAAAACATAAGCCAAACAGTTGCAAATTAATGAATCTAAAGTTCCAAAATATATAAATCCAAATCCAGCTAAGGAATGCTTTGCATGAGGGAACAAACCTTAGTTTTAAACAAATTTTACAATTAAAGGCAGCTGAAAATTTTGCTAAATGGTACATTTTCTGACAGTATAAAGTACTGCCTACTGAGTTATGGATACCCTCGGGGAGTTTTACTCCACCAGCAGCGGCACCCGCTCAGGAGTAGTAAATATATAACACAAATACCAGTTGAATTTTGATGTGCCAGATGTGCACATTTCGGAAATTCATTCCTCATCAGTGACACTAAGACCAAAAAGTTTGATAATAAAAAAAACATAAGCCAAACAGTTGCAAATTAATGAATCTAAAGTTCCAAAATATATAAATCCAAATCCAGCTAAGGAATGCTTTGCATGAGGGAACAAACCTTAGTTTTAAACAAATTTTACAATTTAAGGCAGCTGAAAATTTTGCTAAATGGTACATTTTCTGACAGTATAAAGTACTGCCTACTGAGTTATGGATACCCTCGGGGAGTTTTACTCCACCAGCAGCGGCACCCGCTCAGGAGTAGTAAATATATAACACAAATACCAGTTGAATTTTGATGTGCCAGATGTGCACATTTCGGAAATTCATTCCTCATCAGTGACACTAAGACCAAAAAGTTTGATAATAAAAAAAAACATAAGCCAAACAGTTGCAAATTAATGAATCTAAAGTTCCAAAATATATAAATCCAAATCCAGCTAAGGAATGCTTTGCATGAGGGAACAAACCTTAGTTTTAAACAAATTTTACAATTTAAGGCAGCTGAAAATTTTGCTAAATGGTACATTTTCTGACAGTATAAAGTACTGCCTACTGAGTTATGGATACCCTCGGGGAGTTTTACTCCACCAGCAGCGGCACCCGCTCAGGAGTAGTAAATATATAACACAAATACCAGTTGAATTTTGATGTGCCAGATGTGCACATTTCGGAAATTCATTCCTCATCAGTGACACTAAGACCAAAAAGTTTGATAAAAAAAAAACATAAGCCAAACAGTTGCAAATTAATGAATCTAAAGTTCCAAAATATATAAATCCAAATCCAGCTAAGGAATGCTTTGCATGAGGGAACAAACCTTAGTTTTAAACAAATTTTACAATTTAAGGCAGCTGAAAATTTTGCTAAATGGTACATTTTCTGACAGTATAAAGTACTGCCTACTGAGTTATGGATACCCTCGGGGAGTTTTACTCCACCAGCAGCGGCACCCGCTCAGGAGTAGTAAATATATAACACAAATACCAGTTGAATTTTGATGTGCCAGATGTGCACATTTCGGAAATTCATTCCTCATCAGTGACACTAAGACCAAAAAGTTTGATAATAAAAAAAAAAAACATAAGCCAAACAGTTGCAAATTAATGAATCTAAAGTTCCAAAATATATAAATCCAAATCCAGCTAAGGAATGCTTTGCATGAGGGAACAAACCTTAGTTTTAAACAAATTTTACAATTTAAGGCAGCTGAAAATTTTGCTAAATGGTACATTTTCTGACAGTATAAAGTACTGCCTACTGAGTTATGGATACCCTCGGGGAGTTTTACTCCACCAGCAGCGGCACCCGCTCAGGAGTAGTAAATATATAACACAAATACCATTTGAATTTTGATGTGCCAGATGTGCACATTTCGGAAATTCATTCCTCATCAGTGACACTAAGACCAAAAAGTTTGATAATAAAAAAAACATAAGCCAAACAGTTGCAAATTAATGAATCTAAAGTTCCAAAATATATAAATCCAAATCCAGCTAAGGAATGCTTTGCATGAGGGAACAAACCTTAGTTTTAAACAAATTTTACAATTAAAGGCAGCTGAAAATTTTGCTAAATGGTACATTTTCTGACAGTATAAAGTACTGCCTACTGAGTTATGGATACCCTCGGGGAGTTTTACTCCACCAGCAGCGGCACCCGCTCAGGAGTAGTAAATATATAACACAAATACCAGTTGAATTTTGATGTGCCAGATGTGCACATTTCGGAAATTCATTCCTCATCAGTGACACTAAAACCAAAAAGTTTGATAATAAAAAAACATAAGCCAAACAGTTGCAAATTAATGAATCTAAAGTTCCAAAATATATAAATCCAAATCCAGCTAAGGAATGCTTTGCATGAGGGAACAAACCTTAGTTTTAAACAAATTTTACAATTTAAGGCAGCTGAAAATTTTGCTAAATGGTACATTTTCTGACAGTATAAAGTACTGCCTACTGAGTTATGGATACCCTCGGGGAGTTTTACTCCACCAGCAGCGGCACCCGCTCAGGAGTAGTAAATATATAACACAAATACCAGTTGAATTTTGATGTGCCAGATGTGCACATTTCGGAAATTCATTCCTCATCAGTGACACTAAGACCAAAAAGTTTGATAATAAAAAAAAAAAACATAAGCCAAACAGTTGCAAATTAATGAATCTAAAGTTCCAAAATATATAAATCCAAATCCAGCTAAGGAATGCTTTGCATGAGGGAACAAACCTTAGTTTTAAACAAATTTTACAATTGAAGGCAGCTGAAAATTTTGCTAAATGGTACATTTTCTGACAGTATAAAGTACTGCCTACTGAGTTATGGATACCCTCGGGGAGTTTTACTCCACCAGCAGCGGCACCCGCTCAGGAGTAGTAAATATATAACACAAATACCAGTTGAATTTTGATGTGCCAGATGTGCACATTTCGGAAATTCATTCCTCATCAGTGACACTAAGACCAAAAAGTTTGATAATAAAAAAAACATAAGCCAAACAGTTGCAAATTAATGAATCTAAAGTTCCAAAATATATAAATCCAAATCCAGCTAAGGAATGCTTTGCATGAGGGAACAAACCTTAGTTTTAAACAAATTTTACAATTTAAGGCAGCTGAAAATTTTGCTAAATGGTACATTTTCTGACAGTATAAAGTACTGCCTACTGAGTTATGGATACCCTCGGGGAGTTTTACTCCACCAGCAGCGGCACCCGCTCAGGAGTAGTAAATATGTAACACAAATACTAGTTGAATTTTGATGTGCCAGATGTGCACATTTCGGAAATTCATTCCTCATCAGTGACACTAAGACCAAAAAGTTTGATAATAAAAAAAACATAAGCCAAACAGTTGCAAATTAATGAATCTAAAGTTCCAAAATATATAAATCCAAATCCAGCTAAGGAATGCTTTGCATGAGGGAACAAACCTTAGTTTTAAACAAATTTTACAATTTAAGGCAGCTGAAAATTTTGCTAAATGGTACATTTTCTGACAGTTTAAAGTACTGCCTACTGAGTTATGGATACCCTCGGGGAGTTTTACTCCACCAGCAGCGGCACCCGCTCAGGAGTAGTAAATATATAACACAAATACCAGTTGAATTTTGATGTGCCAGATGTGCACATTTCGGAAATTCATTCCTCATCAGTGACACTAAGACCAAAAAGTTTGATAATAAAAAAAAAACATAAGCCAAACAGTTGCAAATTAATGAATCTAAAGTTCCAAAATATATAAATCCAAATCCAGCTAAGGAATGCTTTGCATGAGGGAACAAACCTTAGTTTTAAACAAATTTTACAATTTAAGGCAGCTGAAAATTTTGTTAAATGGTACATTTTCTGACAGTATAAAGTACTGCCTACTGAGTTATGGATACCCTCGGGGAGTTTTACTCCACCAGCAACGGCACCCGCTCAGGAGTAGTAAATATATAACACAAATACCAGTTGAATTTTGATGTGCCAGATGTGCACATTTAGCTATGCCCAACCTTTTCCAGCATATCTGAGGGTTACGATTCTTACTAAGCAGAGCACCACTGAAATTTCGTTTAGGCATCTTCAAGAAAAGAACAGCAAAACTTTAGTTTAAAATAATCAGAATATGTTTAAATAAATACACATAGAAAAGTAATAATAAAAACAGGCGAAAAGAATTCTTCAAGATGAAAGTGTGACTTTCGATACAATATAATGGATAATATTCACTTACCTGTGAACCTGGGTGGATGTTCAGATATCAGGGGAATCCAAATCTTTAACATGTGACGCCATAAATATCTTCTGTTGTATGCCAAATCACAGTTCCGTAATACAACTTACAATGATCTTTATCAAACGCCAGAAACATGTTTGTTATTATCAATATTTTATTTTTATTTTCATTTTTATATTTTAAAGCTAATTCAAACGGTGTTTAAAAATGTGAATTAGATAATTTGCTTTTTAACTTAAATTTAAAGCATAATATCTAAGATTAAAAAAATATTCTTAAACATTGTCTTTTGACACTCATATTTTTAATAAGGTTTTACTTAGAATTGCTTTACAAATTAGGTAAAACAGGAACGTAATGACGGCATCACTTTGTTGTTACTTTTGCACATTTTAAGGGTGGTGTACCATGCTCGTGATCTAATAAAGTGACGTGTTCTACTAACCTCATGTTTCAAAACACCGTGTCTATTATTTTCTGTTGAGAATATATTATGTATTTTGTCAAGGTATTGCCATTCCATCAGCCTTTTGCTTCATACAAACATACTCCTGTCACAGCACTAATAACATTTACAGTCCTAAAAGCTTAACTAACAGCTAGTTATTTGAAAAAAAAAATGAAAGCAAAACATTTTATTGCTCCATAAACCTTAAATTGTGTTGAAAATTGCTATATTTTGACTAAATTTTTGTTTAGATAATGACATGGGTTTTATATTAACTGGTTTAGCCTCCTGAGTTTATGACATGATGACACAATCGTAAGTTTTTCCTCTAAAACCATTGGCACAATTTGAATTATATTTAGTGCGTGGGATATATAATGTGTATATTGGTTATGCGATAGATTTAGTTCAAATCTTATATATAGAAAAATGGGAAGTATTAAACTGTTTTTTTCTTCATATATTTTCATTTGGTCGTTATCTGCGGAATACATCAGTTAGGTGCTTCATTGAGCATGTTCTCTGAAAGTCTTCCCTGAAAAAAAATCGGCCAAAATAAATATTGTTTATGTTGAAGGTTCCTTTTTGACTTAGTTTATAATTTTACAAATAAACTTAATCATCTAAACGGTTTTCTCGCTATAAAAACAATAGGTGATAAATGCTTTTATCAAAATATTATGTTAGTTAAATCTTGGTTATAATTGGTTTCTAAAAAATGTTTTCCCCAAACGTTTTGCATTTTCTCGTTGCAAATATAGCTTTATAATAAGCCAATTCTATCAATATTTTCTCACTAACTGTTTGGTCAATTGAAGTATATTTTAGAATTAAAATGATTGTAGCAAACACGTCTAATTCAGAATTCTTTCACTTGTCTCGAGTTTATTTCTTATGGTTCTGGGATGGTAAAAAAACTGGAATACCTAGAGAAAAAAAAACTCCGATCTTTTGGTGGCAAGAAAACTGACAAACTCTCTAACTATTTACTGTTTGAGTGGTAATTTGGCGCGACCAAAGTCAAAGGTAGAGGTTCTATTGAAAATAAACCATAATTACCTTATACAAAATCTTTTTCATATGTTTTAAAAATTAATCTTTTCTTCTCGGAATTACCCCGTTAATATGACATTCATTTCATAAAACTCTATAATAAAAGGAATGCAATCGTGATTTTTTAAGTTAGAAAAACACGAGGAGCTATAAAAATTACCTTGGTATACCAATACAACTAACAATATGAAACAATCAAACAAGACAACGTAAGTGCAGTTTGGAACATCTGAATTAATAACACTGGAACTCCGGGTATTCGAGTTTATAACAGCCCAGTGGTGTGGTTAAAGTACTATCTGAGAGCGCCAAATAATCAAAATTAAATAACAGCCTGTTAACCAAAATAACTTATATTAAAAAACAAAATGTGCCATTATTTTACAAAAGTTCGAACGAAAACAATGTGCAACCTTCTCTGGGACAAGAATGGAGTAAATCTAAATCCAAATCCACTTCATAGTTTTGTTAAGATATTGAGATGTTATGTTTTTACAGTACTTCTTTCTGTTAAACTGCAGTCATTTAAAAAAATAATAGTTGTTTATTTTTACTGTAATATTTTTTATTGTTATCTCATCTGGGCAAATTAACTTTTCAAATCAATTTATTAATATGAAAACGTTAAGCTTAAAATATACAATTTTGAAATATCTAAAACAAAATAATAAATAAATAAATAACACACACAATCGATGAAAATTAGAAAACATTACTCAAAAACAGTAAATATATTGTACGATTTGTATTAAAGTGTGAATTTCTGCATTCATATAGGGGATTCATACTTATATCTGAACATACTAGTGACACAAAAATGACAAAACACGTGACCTTTATTTAAAGGAAATAAAGACTCGTAGCCGTTGCTTTGACAGAAATCGGTCAAAATTTCTCACAGTTGATTTTGAAGTTTGAAATGTTCTGTAATTTTTGCCTGTGTTATGTAAACATTGTTTGTGAAATGAAGAACTTAAACCGAACAACCCTATAATATTAAGTGGTCGTCAGTAGTAGGTAGTACATGTTAATATATACTTATGCTTTTATAACGTCTTGTTTCATCAATTAGTTTTGAATTGTTCTTTATTCCTTTGACTTTAGCCAGATACATGTGTTTTTTTACAAGTTTTATGTAGTAACAAGTTACAAAATCTAGAATGAGGAGTGTTATATATGTGCACTTTCATGAAATTATTTTTGTGATGAAATAAAGGTTTCTGAATATATTCAAGACGGGAAGATTACAGTTTTCAGTGTCTTCAAAGCAATTCTGGTACACGGTCTTGAACAATCCATGGCTTTATATATAGACATCTGTTGTTATATAACAAAATATTTTGAAGGAAACTGTGTTACAGTTCTCAATTTTTACAAAGCATTATAATAGGCATAAGATCACTTATTTGTTTAATTTTTTTAAAGAAGCAATGTTTGTTTGCAATTCTCATCCCTGTACTTACATCATCAAAATACATTACTCATTCATTTTACTACAATTTAATAATTATATGTGTGACCGTGATGTAAATTACAATTTCTTTGGCAATTATAAAATAACAGCAGTTTGAATATTTTGTTAACATAGCACTGCTTCTTGCTTTTCTTTTGTCCCCGGTTAGCAGTATTGATAATACATACCATTTTAAATTCTCAGAGAGGAGCTTAGAAAAGTTTTTTTTTTTTCTTGTTTAAACGTTTTGTATTAGAAGTAATTATTCATTTTTGACTAGCAAACGTTACGAAGTTTTTATGCTAAAGAGGAATAGTTCCAATCTTACTAATGTAATTATAACCCGGAAGTATTTTCCTATAAGTAAAATACATGTAAACTTTTCACGGAACATATTGTAAATACAATATTACTGTCATGAGTTATGCTGTATCGTCCTTGCTTTATCACGGAATTCGAATTATACCCATGTTATGATAAAACTGAGAGAAACCACTTTTACACCTACCGACACGCAACTGGACTGACCACTGCGATGAATAGGTCAAATCTAACAAACCAATAAATAAACAAGTAAAAAACATTCATTAGGGATGACGAAATTATAAAAAACGGGTTTCGACACCGAATACATTTAATTAATGGGATATAAAGACTAAAAGTTGTCATAGTTACACGTACATGCCAAACACCGCAAAGATCAGTAAAAAACATCGCAAAAAAAAAAAAAACAAACAAAAAAAAAAAAAAAAAACAAACCTCGAAAGAACATATAGCCTAAGGTAATTATATCAGATGATTAATCAGAGTTTGGAATGAAGTATATAACTATGTTCCGGTATAAAATACGCCATTTAAACAAGTGTTTTCTACCACGGAACAACATGACAAGGTCAACGGTTATAAATTTCATTGTCATTCTTTCTATGTTTCTTCTCTTTACCGGTAAGTGAAATTATAATATAATTTCAAAATTTACTTTTTTTTATAGCTAGATACTAATTGGTTCTGATTTATTTGTTTCTCAGCAATTAAATATCAAAGTAATTAATAAACTTAGTTAACGGAAATTTTTCATTCTTGTTTGATTGGCCGTCTCCAATCAAACCGGAGATCAGATAAAGCCTTGCAACGACACTCTGGTGCTCACTCTATAAAGCTTCACTTTTTAGGATTTTCTCTTTTTTATACAATGAATTAAGTGCTATATCATTTATTTGTGATTTTAATTGATACGAAAATCGTAATTACAGTTCTTAAAATTCAATATAACTTAGTCATACGTCCGGTCCGTTTTCCACCTGTAATGTTGATCATTTACTAACTGAAATATAACATAACTGTATTAATTGTTACAGAGAAAACTGTTAGATGTAACAGAATATGATCACAAATCATTGATGGATTTATTGATTAATCACGTCAAATATAAACTTCTGAAATGTAATTTGATTAAATTACAGGCATGACTAAACTCGGGACTTTATATATAGCATCGCTGTGTAATTGGTTTTGTTTGCATTAAAAATTGCCACTGTTTTATCTAAATGTTGTCAACAAATAGCTACATGTGTGACAAATGTTTCTGAAATAAAAAATACAGTAATGGATTTGGTCAGCATTATATGGTTTATTTGTTAATGATATAATTGTATTATAAGGCCAGTTTTTGGTTTTCAACACGGAGAGATTGGTTCTTGTATTATTTTTTACTATGATTGTCTAATTTTTTACTAAATGATACGGGTATTATTTCTGAAATACTGAATTATTTATTTATCTATTTTTTATGTATTTAATTTTTATTTTATTTTTTATTTATTTATTTATCTATTTTTATTTTTATTTTTTTGATGTAGACTTTTGCAATATTAATGTTTTGTGAGTAAATAAGCGCACCAGATTGTTAATTATATTGAATCACACTTAATTCAGACACAGCCGTCTTCTTATATATAAGGTCCTGTCGCGTGTCAAACTTGAGTTTAGCTCTATGACATGTCCGCACAAATACCAGAATAACTGTTGTTGTTTATTACATCCCGTGAATTGTTTTTTAACATTTTGTATGTAATTTAAACATTCCAAAACAAATTTAGGTTTAAATCGGTACAAGAAAATGTATTTTTTTAATGACAAGGGCCTCAAATTAAAATGTATTCCAATTCTGTTGAGTATTAAATAAGTGTTCTAGAAATAAGCTTATCAAAATACTACTACATCACAGACCAATAAGCTTATCAAAACATATCACAGATCAAATCCTTTTTCATCTCTTTTAGTTAAATATATTCATCTAGTTAGTCATAATAAAACTCTTCAATATAGCACTAAGTGCCCTTCACTACAGGTGACTGTACACCCCTAGCATTGCGGTTTAATAGGTATTAAAAAAGACGCAATAAAGTTTACAATCCTTAATATTTTCTGAACACGAGACAACTGTATTATACTGGTGGCAAGAAAAAAATGTAAGAAGTGTCATATGCAGAATTTTGAATACTGGAAAAAATTGAAACTCACTTGACAATAGCATCATTGAAAATTGAAATAAGAGGATGTGTTATATATTTAAACTTAAATAAAGAAATTAAGAAATTTTAAGTAAGGTGCCGACAAGCCAAATTTTTTCCAGAAGACTGATTACCTTTTTCAAACCTTGAACTGTTTAATTATGTTGAAACCGATTAAACTACTCTGACTGAGATTTAACAGCAAAATTAGAGTAGATCTTAGATTAACATTACTAAGTCGATATTTATACTCTTCATGCAAATCAGTAAAAATGAAAACTTATGTGCCATGATTTGTACAGAAAGGCACATTGTGTATGGTCCAAATCATGCAAGTATTTAATATCTATATTTAATAAAACAAACTTACAATCTTTTATAATACACGCCCTTTGTTTAAGCTGTTCTGAAGACTTCTTCATACAAACATAGACAATATTGCCGGGAAAAAACTCCGATATTAAAATACCCCATGTACATGTATAAGTTTGGATACAGTGACTACAATACTTTGATGACGACCATAAAATTTTTTAAGGGACTTGATTAGCCTAGGCTTGCAATAATCTTGCGTCAACAATTTAATTGTAAGCAGTTTGCTTCGTTGTAGAAAGCAACATGATATACATGTACATGTACCTAGATAGAATATTCTCATAAAATAAAGTTATAATTATCGTGTTTGTTTTAGAGCAATCATTGTGTCAGCAGTATGAAGAATGCGACCGTGAATACTGCCAACCAAAAGAGTGTGAAGGAAGATACGTAGAAACACGAAAAGTTTGTCCTTATGAGTGGAGATGTTGTGAACCACCGCCAAAATACTGGGTATTTATGAACGAACCACTCTGGACCTGGAAATAGACAGGTATATTGGTAATTGGTTGTTTCTATATTTACATTTATCTTTTCCACGTGTGGTCATTTTAGAGACCATTACTTTTGCTATTATAACGTGTTTGGAAGGCTTGATTAAACAATTGATTTGTCTAATTGGTATATAAAATTTTGATATTTACATTAATCAAAAGTGAACAGAATTTTATCAATTTCATGCATATTTATAAAAAATACTGATAAAATATAAATAATTATTGTTAATTTGAATCGGTGTTAATCATGTATCAACGACTGAAAACAGATGATAAAGTTATTTTTTACTTTTTAGTATGTGTCGTATGTGTTATCTGTTTGTGATGGAATTTTTATTACTTTTTTCTGTGTTTAGTTGTTGCATTATGACCGTCGTTGGCCGGCTGTCAACCATATTACCATTAAGAGCCATTACACATCAACTATCCTTGTACCTGTCATGTTCCGGCTAAGGCAGAACCCGGATGAAGATTAATTATCATATGTCTTACCATATTTTGTCTGGAAAACCAAATTTGGTGTTATTTTTGTTTAAATCTATATTTTTGCTTTGGAAATAAATCATAGATCCAAGATAATGTTTTAGTGATTTATTTGGACAAAAAGCAGTCTCATTTATAGACAACAATCATACTGGTATCTTAATAATAATAGAGAAAAAAAAACATACCGTCATTGATATAATGCCATAAGTTATCTACTCAGTCGCATTGGTTTATTTATTAATTTACATGGCCCTGTTCAAATATGGAAATTTATAATACAATAGTCAGATCAACCACAAACACTACACGACAATCGAACGAAACAAGACAAAGTTTACACAAGCATTTTAGTGATACTGATTATAACAAACAACTTTCAGTATGTGATTGTAAAGTGTTTATTGAAATTTCTTATGCTCTATGTGGACATAATTAACGTCATCATCAGTTATCGTAATTTTTATTACAATTAAATATATTTTATCTTGATATAATTCCTATATTACATGTATAAGTTATAAAACACAACTTAGCATCACATTGCCCTACATCGCCTAGGCGGACAGATACCAGTGTGCGAAAGTTTGTAAGGTAACAAACAAGCCGACAGTTTGCGGTCACTTTACATGTGTTTCCCGCTTTCTATATACTGAAATTTTATTTAACTGACTGTAAATATCCCGGGTTGAACCTTTTTAAGTGTACCTGAACCATACAACAAAACACTTTAGACAAAATCAGTTTTATAACGTGTGTTTCAGGTTCAGTGGCTTAAGGATACTTCGGTTTCCTCCACCATCCCAAAAGTGTCCTCATCGAAATGAATAAGACATTGGTAAGAGCTTAGTACACAATTGTTACCAACTGTAATTTGTCGTTTTTAATTAATTTAAAATAAAGACATGACATAACCGATATCTACATTGGGGCAATCTGCTTATTACCTGAATTCAATTCACACAGGTAGATTCTATGATAAGTGTTCCATGGTAAATAAGGTTTTAGTACCAACCGTTTCTATTGAGTCTGTGATTGAACTCAAGATATTTACTTTAATCCAGCTGATAAAACACTGGATTGTTTTCTGATGTTCTCTACTAACATCAAATGTTAACTGTAATGAGATATCGTTACTACAAGTTTGACTCCTAACACAAATTAACTCAGCTCAGATTCGATAACCAAATGAATCCAAATGTTACCTGGACCAGAAAAAACTAAAGCAAAAGGCATTATATATTACTTATTAATCCTTTCTCTATAAGTATATCCGACAACAGTATCAGTTAAAATCCTCCTGACAAGAGTTAGAAGCGGAATAAGAGGACGAAGAAACCAACACAGCGAAACCAAGGTGTTCCTAACTTACTTCCCGAGTAGTAGAAAACCAAGGTGTTCCTAACTTACTTCCCGAGTAGTAGAAAACCAAGGTGTTCCTAACTTACTTCCCGAGTAGTAGAAAACCAAGGTGTTCCTAACTTACTTCCCGAGTAGTAAGAAGATAATGATTCGCGAAGTTAATTATAATTTCTAATGTTCTTAATAAACTAATATTTTCAAAAAAAAAAAAAAAGAAAGAAAAAAAAAAAAGGAAAAGAAAAAACAGACTGAATCATGTTAACTTAAGCTTGACTGAAAAATGCAACTAAGAACGTTTATAGATGAATTTACAAATACAGTGACCATATAGTTAGTCGCGTAGAGTACATTCATTTCTACATGTGTGTGTTTAAGTACGTAAACAAGATTTTCCTAATTAAACCATAGAAGGACGAGATCTTTTTTTATTCTAATTCTTTTTGTTTGTTTTGATTAAATAAGAAGGGTTTATCTCGTCCAGTTTCCGTAGATTGATAAGTTTATTATTACTATGAACTCAAACATTGTAATTACTTTAAATTGGTTATAAAAATGGCAAAAACATAACGTGGAATTATGATAAATATTTTGTATATGTTAATTGAAGATTTCACAGTGACTGATATAATTAACATTCAAAGCTAGGTTTTACAGATGTTTATTGAAGATTTCACAGTGACTGATATAATTAACTTTCAAAGCTAGGTTGTATAGATGTTTATTGAACATTTCACACTAACTGATATGATAAACATTCAAAGTCAGGTTTTACAGATGTTTATTGAAGATTTCACAGTGACTGATATAATTAACATTCAAAGCCAGGTGTAAATCTTTTGATTAATAATATTACAGCGATTGAATTTAATGACTTGTATCATCAAATATGATTAATACATGTAATTATAACTTAATCATATACAAATTTCAATCAATATTATTGTCGCTGTATTTACATTATTCCTCACCTGGAAATACAACTCGATGAACAGGAAATACTTAATTGATGATGAAAACAATTTAACAAATTTATACGGTATAAGACATAGATTTAATGTCAGTTACTGATATTTGAGATTCTAAATTAACACAATTTACACGCAGATTCGGCCAGGTAAACTATGTTGGATGACTAGCGTTATCTGATGTTAAATGTCTAATCTTGTCGTGTCAACTTGTTTACAAATGTCCTGAAAGGTGTTGGATTGTAATTAATTCACGACAACAGGATTGTAATAGGAATTTAATTGTGGAATGAAAGTGAGTATAATTCTTCCAACATTATCTTGTACATATGGCACATCAAAAATTAACCAGGTATTTCTGTTAAATATTATCAGTGAAAATTTTCAACCTAAAATTCCGTATATATATATATATATATATATATATATATATATATATATATATATATATATATATATATATATATATATGTTCGTTGTGCGTCTTGTTTTTGAAATTTCATCGTTGTTTGGTTCCTATAGTAATTTAGCGGTTGACACTTGTGTTTAAGTATTCAAAGCAATGTCGCACTACTTTGGAACCTGTTTATAATAATAATAATAATAATAATAATAATAATAATATAATAATAATAATAATAACAATGACGATGATGATGATAGTGAAGATAATAATAATAGTTATTATTATTATTATTATTATTATTATTATTATTATTGTTGTTGTTGTTGTTGTTGTTAAATCGTTGTTTTGGTTGTTTTAGCTATTATAAAATAATGAGTTCGTGTTGTTAGTTCGCTCTATATACCTCAACATTTGCCAAACACGTCATGTCAATATCCAGATCCATATAGAATATACTTCAGACCTTTTTACGCCATCTTAAAGCTGCCTTTATGCAGCCTTTATACCACCTTTAATGCGTAAAGATAATTAAAGACCTTTTTTGGCTTTACACCATCTTTACGTAAGCTTTATCTTTTACGCTATGTTTACACAATCTTAAACCCAAGCTTTTTACCAGGATAATGTCATGCAAGTGGCTATTCACTACCTTTTACACCAGCGTTATTCAACCTTTTATCTTTACGCTGTCTTTACGCGATGTTTAATCAAAGATATACCTGGGAATTTCCAATCAAATGACTCTACGTTATCCTTTTGCAGGTTTTATTCTAATATAAATAAATATAAATGCTTTCTTTACGCGAGCTTTGCTTAAAATCATTTATTTTATACGTGGTCATATTTATCTTTTCCAATCTTTAATCAATCTCTCAGTATTATTGAGCTCAGCAGATTTCTATCATGCCATCTTTATACATGTATTTATTATAGCAGCAAAACATTTTTTATGCCATCTTTAATTCTTCATTATGCCAGTATATCACTTTCCCCATCTTTACGCCAACTTATTACTAATTAAGCTATAAAATCATTATAAAACATACCAACCAAGAACATGCCTCAACAAAACATGTAAAGCACACATAACAAGAAATCTAATTATAATTATTCGCAGGTTTTGACGATAAATATTGTCACCCCTGTTGTCGCTGGTGGCATTATGTACATACACTGGCTGTACATATTGACACCCCTGTAAGTTATGTCATCGATGACAACAGAATTTTATTTTTTATTTTCTGAAAAATGATAGAGGGAAAAGATAAAAGATGATCATTTTGATATTTCTTGTTATTATGAATGTCAGGTACATGTACCTAATAAGTCTAGGATACCAGCTGACTAGTGCATGTCAGGCCCGTAGCAGCAAATTTAAAAGTGGGGGGGGGGGCAAAATTAAATACACAAAAATTATGTTTTACAAATAAAGTATGAATATGGAAAATGGAATTCTGATCAGATGTGTGGTGCGTTTGAAGGGAAATGTTCATCTAGTCAGTCATTTTCAGTTTGAATCCTGAATGATATATCCAGATGCAACACATGCCTTGAAGCTCTTCTGAATACCTCTAAATTAGCAAGATTGAAAAAAGCCTCAGAACACTAGTACACAAAAGCTGGAGGTATGGAACCATTTGGAAGATACCTTAGTCTGTTTGATAGGAAATGTTCATCTAGTCAGTCCTTGGCTTGCAATGTCTTAACAAGTCAATTTCACGGCAACTAATTAGAATCAAACAAATTGAAATTATTTTCGTTTGGCACTTTCGTAAGTCATAATAGGAACGAAATGGTTTGGCTGAAACATTGTTCCAGGAGCATTTGAAAATAACCCATCCCTGCTCAACAAAATAAACAGCGTATGTGTATGTTTTGCAGCAGCATCTAAGTCACTTAAATATATCTGACCATTCAAAATAGGTCGCCAAACATAATTAACAACAGGATAAACTGAGATGATACTGCAATATTTTTCTAAAACCTCAGTAAGTGCCATCATTTGTATCAAACCACTCCAAGACTTATCAACTCAAGTTTTCAAAGCTTCATTTTCTATACATTCCACCAGACTTTTGCTCATGTGTTCAAAAATACAGTGTCTTCAGAAAGGAGAAGATCTTTATATGTCGACTCGTGAGAAGGAGATCGCTTCATTACGTTATCCACTTTCCGCTTATCTAACGTGTAGTTATTTGCATTAAGAAAAAGCTTAGAAGCAGTTAACAATCTTAGACAGGTGTTCAATGATTCATTGCCACAAATGAACAGAGACGCAGCATTATAAAAACAGTTACCATTACCTGTTGTCTTGATAGCAACGGAATCAGTGGGTAGTGTTTCTACATCCCCTGGTATAAGAGACGTAGCTAATTCATCAACTGTCAAATTAGAAAACATAGTTAACTTAAAAACATTTATTTATTAACGTATTTCAAAAATTTAATCAACTTCAACTCGCTCAAAATTATTTTGCAACACTTCCTATGGCAAGTGTAACTACCAAGTGTGGATATCTGCGGATTACTAGTTCCGAAAACATAAAACCAGGTACATATCATAATGCTGTTGTTAAATATCAACGGAAATGAAAGTATCAGAACAAAGTGAAGCTGCCACTGTGCCCAAATTTTCGAAGTGTTATTTTTTTAATGATCTAATTTTTTGTCACTACAAAGTCCGTTTTCGGAAATTGTCAATATAAACACAGTATGTTTTGTATAGACGAAATATAAAGGGTTTGGTCCTTATAAACCTTCCTTTGTACGCTAATTATCAAAGTACTATTTTAACACTAGGCAATTTTACTAATAGATAACGTATTTATGTCAAATAGTTCGTCATTATTTCGGGAAGCAGTAGACAATCTTATCACTGATGAATTTGGAGTAAAACCGTTATTTATATGAACCAGAAACGGACGAATCTGATGAACATATTGAGTTGAGTCCCGACCTACTCAAGAATTGTGACTGCATTTGGTTGCATAGCTGTTGAAAAATACTTGACGAGTGTTAACTTGTCAATAACACGAAAATTGATTTTATCTTTGACTTTTTTAAGAAAATAAATTATTTTATGAAGTCGGACTGGACAGACTCGAGAATTACGATAAGTTGCATAGCTATAACAAAAAATACGCGATTAGTTTTAACTAGTCAAATACACTAAAAATTAATTTTATCGTCGACATTTTAAAATGAATTAGATATCAAGTCGGAGTGGACAGAATACCGGATGAAAATTATGGAACTTACTGTGGTGTCATGTGCTGATTTTGAATTTCTATTAAAATAGAATAAAAAATAAAACCGGGTAAAAATCAATACATAAAAAACCAATCGTCTATGTTCTTTTGTGCAATGTTCATTGACAGTTGAAATTAAATGACCGTGATGTAGAAAACTTTTAAGTAGTCTGGCGGCATCACATTTCCTCGAAAAAGTTCACACAATTAAAGTTTGTAACATAGTTCTTTTCAACTGTCCCGATGGCTAATTAATGCTGGGATAATTAAAAAGAAAAAAACCAAGATATTCCATCTCAAATTATTTTACGCGAAATATATTATAAATGTTTAAAATGAAATGACACGGATTTTAGAATGAGACCACAATTTAAAAAACGAGATAATAATAATAATAATAATAATAATAATAATAATAATAATAATAATAATAATAATAATAATAATTTAATGAATTTGTATATATAGAATAAAGAATTTAAGAAAATCACAGCTAAATATATGCCCAAGGAAAATGAAAACTAAAATCTAATAAAATCAAATGCTGTAAGTAGATCAATAAAAATGTTTTAAATAAACTATTCTGGTCGTCAATTTTTAATTTTTGATTTTGCCTAAAAGTTATATTTTATAATAATAATAATAATAATAATAATAATAATAATAATAATAATAATAATAAATATAATTATTATTATTATTATAAATTATTATTATTATTATTATTATTATTATTATTATTATTATTATTATTATTATTATTATTATTATTATTATTATTATTATAATTGACATGAAAACTAAGAAAGATTTCTTTTTCTTACTTTTTAAAATTTACAAATGAAATATCCATTTTTTCCGGAGTGAAATCTTTATACTGTATATGATAAATAACGTTTACCAAATAAAATATTTTACTTTACTCGAACTGTAAACTGGTAAATACTAGTATATGATTGTATATTACAGGACGCAAGATAACTTTATCAACCTGCAAATCAATTTTGCAAATTATAAGTGACATCCTGTTAATTACAGGTGTGGGTCTGAATCTAAGGAATGTGTCTAATAAACAAAAGGATTAATAATAATCTTAATTATCGGTACAATTTAACGGATGTTAATTCCACTTCATTAAATAGTCTCGTAAAATAATCATAGAAAGTTAAACTACGAGTTCGTATTTGACTTATTTTAGTAGTTGGTAAATAATATTCTGTGGAGGTATGTTACTGGTATGACGTCACAACACGAGAGCCTCGATTTCGGCCTTTTTGATTTGGATTTCTAGAGATGCATTATAAAATCACCGATATCTACCTTATTATGGAATGGAATTTTATGGAATTTTCGCTACAGCCATATTTAATAAAATAAAATATAATAAAATAACGAATAAAATATGTCAAAACTGAAAATCGTTACAGGTACCCTTTAAAGCTACGAAACTATTTATACCCGGTAGTGATAATGTCGAATAGGTAGTGTTACAAAATTATTCCCGAAAATTCAGGCACAGTTAAACAGTAACTTTAATTTGGTTAAAATTGTTTAAAATAGACTGATGGTCTAGTGTTGGAGTATTTTTCATCAAGGATCACAACTCTGTCAAAAATGGACGAATAGATCCGTTATCAAACTCGTTCAAGATAACATCAATAATCAACCTACAGTAATTTTAGGTCAATTTGCTGTGATGTGATAACAAGTACTTGTTGATGTCCGTCCGCCCGTCTGCACGCCCATCCGCCTACATTAACCAAAGGCTGATAATCCGAGTACTTTTGTTAACAGACAATACAACCATCTACTTTATGATTAAATGGTCGTCCCAGGATATGGATCTTGTCATCAGGCGGGATAGGAGGGAGTTAATTACCATATATATATACTCCCTATTTTTTTAAATAAAGGTGATTTCAAGAAGTGTGTTGTAGTGTTTACAGGGCGAACAATATCAAAATCTCGAAAAATTTTTTTAATTGGCACATTTTTCATGCATAAGAATCTATAAATTAATGTTCTCTTTAAAGATATGAATTTCATTACATCATAAAAGGATGTTATAATGCAGTATTGTCTATTAATTCAATATACTACTTGAGAAATATTTATAAATTATTTTTTGTGTGTTTTGTAATCTGTATACAGAAATATCTACCCTCCTTTTTCATCCGAAACATAATGCAAAGGAACCGTAATTGCACTACACCAACACGACCAAAGAATTTATTAGCAGATATAAAAAGAACAAGTCATTTTTTTAAAATCTGGTAATGATAAAATTACAGAATATAAAAAGTTTATCAATATGAATATTTGGATTGTACACAGGTTATTGTCGTGTGGATGTGAGGCGGTAGATCTGAAGTACACCATCGTTAACTTTTTGAGCATAAAAAAGTGTTCTGCTATAAACGATTTGAGATGATCGTCATTTCTGGAAGACAACCCCATCCGCCTTCAACATCACATACTCCCTCTCGCTATGCGGACAAATATATTAAATGTTATCAAATTAATACATTTTATAAAAAAAATAGCACATATTATATCATGAAACTATCTAAATATATATAAAAAATTATTCACGAGTTTTGATATTACTTTTCTGGGACATTTTATTTAAACACCAATTATTAGTCTGCATAATTATAGCTTATACGTTCTATGAAACTATCTAAATATTTCTTGCCGTTAGGCACCCCCTCATCCCTTCTTCCCGACTGAAATAAAAAAATATCGCCAACTGTCAATCAATAATGTAACATCAAAGGATATCTTTGTAAAGGTGAAGTTAAAAAGGATTATAAAAAAGGGAATTAAAGAAAAAATTAGCGTTTGTTTGACTTTAGGTGTGTGTGTGTGTGTGTGTGTGTGTGTGTGTGTGTGTGTGTGAGAGAGAGAGAGAGAGAGAGAGAGAGAGAGAGAGAGAGAGAGAGAGAGAGAGAGAGAGAGCACCTGTTCGAAATATTAAGTTACTTGATATTTCATCGAGGTTGCGACGGGTACCTTTTGAATACTCAGTACAGATTCCATCATCATCATCATCTTTAACAATATAAACCATATAAGATAGGCGACTATATGTACAGAGAGGATGGACCTGTCATATAACTTTCCAATCAAGTATGTTGAAAAAAGTCATACATTAGCAGTACCATCACAATATGTTCTAAATTATTATTACTGATGACGGAAACAATGGTTAAAAAGTATTTGCCAATATAAAATTCACAATATGCATTTGCACTGTTTATATGTATAAGAGATGTATGATCGTTCAAATTAATCAGCTTTTAAATATTTGATATTATTCGAGATTTATGTTTCAATGCGAGTTTTATAAGTAAATTATACACAAAAGTAAGTTATGTGTGACGTGTAACAGATGTCGTATGACAGAGCGACTATTGTTCTCTTTAAGTATTCTTTGTATCTACATCCCGTATCTGAGTGATGTCACATGATCTCTCGATCTCTCTCTCTCTCTCTCTCTCTCTCTCTCTCACACACACACACACACACACACACACACACACACAATTGAGTAATGTCTTTTGATCTTTTAATAAATTTTAAAATAGGAGGTATTTAACAAAGGAATTTACAATATACGAAATAAAGACTTGGAATGTATTTAAGTAATGTTAATTCTGCTTTATATAACATTAAACGATGAACATGACAAATAGAGTGGAGAGGTGAATTGGTGTTTACTGCTCAAATTAAGATTCTTTAACGTATATTACATAAAACCGGAGTAGTAAAAACAAACAACCGTCCTTTAGTTCAGCTTCCCGATCCAGTTTTCTCACACTAGGTCTGTCTCGAATGGATTTAGAACACATATCTGATGAAAGGAGCTTGAGCGTGCGATATAGACCCCTCGGTTACTATAGCCCCTCATTAGAGACACCCAGTAGGACACATTATAATCAATTAGAGTGTATCAGTTATAAACACAATAGATCAAGTTCGCCCTTTTGACCATTTCTAATCATGTTTTATATAATACGGATGATGACACACATTTACAGATGATCGTGATAACATAGATATTAATGTTTATGTGTGATTAATGATAAAGATATTTTGTATTGATTCAGGATGGTAGTGTAAGAAGTTGTAAAATCTGAAGTAAGGTAAGGACTTTGTTTTCTAATCTTAACAGACATTTCCTGTTAAAAAATGTCATTATTAATATAAATATTCAGAATTCAAATATGAATCTTGTTAAGCAAACGAATGCATTTATAAATTGTCAAGTTATAATTGGTTGAATGTATTTAAAATTTAGGTGAAGTTTTGTAGTAACCGATTTTGACTAGATGAACATCTCCAATAAAATCCAAGATAGTAACCTTTTCGATTTTAAATTTTATGTTAAACTCTAGTCCATTAAACATCTTTACCTTCATGATACAAGGATATTATAATGGTTTTTACAGACAAAGACATCGTTATCAAAATAGTCATATTAACAAAGTATAACTTACCATTTTGATGATTTGAATCACAGGTGGATCTCGTTAACTTTACCTATTACAAATACGAACAAATACAACGATAAATAAAAATTAAGAAAAATCTAAAATTTATACATAAATGAGCAGAAAGTCATATATACACATAGATAGTTCTTTTCTCACAAAGGTGTGTGTACTGAGAAATCAACTTAACAACCCTAGCCATACAAGTAATTACGATTTTGTTTTAATTTTATTTTTCGTCACATTAGCATTTTAGCTACTCATTTTGAGCCCGAGGAGTCAATTTTTCTTTAAAATGTTACGTAATTGGTAATTAAAACACAGGATCACGTGATATGAGTGTTAAGCAGACTCTTACTAGTGTTTACTTATAGCGACAGCTAGAAACTTTTCTACATTAAGACTTGCGTAGTTGGTATTTGAGCTGCTGTCGAGGAAAGAGTGTCTGTAATCTTTCAGTGCGTTTTGAACCACCTGGTCACAGAAACCTATGGCAATGGAGAAATAAGACTAAATAGAATATACTGCTAATAAAATGTATGACGTAAAATACAGCAGAGAACTCACAAAATTATTAGATACCCAATGTATCAACATTATCTCTTTAAGTTCTTAATTTGCAGTTTTGAACAACCAATTTTCTCCATATTCGCACATTAAGGACTAAAACAAGAATATGGATGGTATCATCATGCTTATATTTCTAAGAAAATCTTTAAATTATTTAGCTTCCATATAAGGATATCATCATTTATTCGTTGCAATTGATGATGTATTCGATTTTTTCCCCATTTTTCTATCAATAACACTAAAGCTGCTAAAATCTCAAATATATAAACGTTTATTACGGATTTATAAACTCCTATACTGACATGTAAGTGTGACTTCTTCATACCGTCTTTACCCTGATTCAGGATTAATTGTAGAACATATTATGTTATTATCGTATACAGCAGGAAACATTTCACTTGTGATATAAAGTGTTTACGACGCCAAATTAAATGCATATCTAGTGAACGATTCATGGCCATCACCTTTTCAATATATTATTGAATGTGATGTCTTTTGACAACATTTTGCTCTTTTTCAAGTGTGAGGCTTTTTTCTCTCAAGTCTAGAAACCATTAAGAATAATTTCTAGGTGCTTTACTCATTCCAGAATGCTGTATAACAAAACGCTTTAGAGTTGAACCGATAAACGAGGGGTTTTAACCCCATTCGAAGTTTTATCACTTATGGCCAGGGGTCATTTCTAAGAATCCAAAATTCAGAGAAAGAGGCCTACCTTCAGAAAGCGTTGTGACAAACTTTCTGACACTATAATCTACCCATGTGGGATTCGAACCTAGACGATGAGAGGCGCTGTGATCCGTTGTTATGCGCTTTTGACATTTCGGCCAAAGAGGCCCTTTTGATCGCTTTGTCAAGTTTGGACAAACCTAACTTAAATACTACTGTTCCTTTTTATCACGCCCAATGTACATCTAATATTTGATGAGTTTGAATATACATGTTTTATTCTCTGATGTTTCTTCATCCTTTTTCTTCTATATCTTAGTTTGATGATTTTATTTTAAAATCATAATTCATTTTTTATTGTAGTTGATTGATGTATAAATACACAATGTAGTAGAAGCAATCTTGTGACGTCCGTTTAACACATTATTGTATTAATTACACCGTTGATTAACGGCTTGAAATATCGATTTTTCGAAAACTGCAAACTAAAAATCATAAAGTGACAGGAAATTTATGAAAATATTTTAGAGCATTGTTTGTTAATTACATGACACAACATACAAGGAAATAAATGTATTTTAAAACACAATTACCGGAAAATTAAAGGGAAAGTTGTCATCTATGTGGAGAAGTGTCAATAAAGCGTTATGAATTGATTGATATCAGTTACATATATAATGTTTGTAAGATACCAGGCAGATACCATAAGTCAAGTGTGGAGTGCATCGGCATTTTATAATGTTAAGTTAGATTAAAATTTACTTTAATAAATCTGAAATGGCTTCAGGGTAATAAAAGTTTTACACGTTTTAAAGTTGTTTTGAAAACTTGTGCAATGTGGATACATGTGTGTTTTATTTTCAATTTGTTCTGTGGAATTGCGACTTCACCCTTGTATGCTAACATAACCGGTGATGTAGTGATCGGGGGATTGGTACCAGTTCATTTTGCTTCTGGAGAGGACAAGTGTGGTAAAATACAAGTTCAAGATGGCATTCAATTTCTGGAAGCAATGGCTTATTCAGTGCGACAGATAAATAGAGAAAGAGTTTTACCTGGCTTCACATTAGGCATGATAACAATGGATACATGTGCAAGTGATAGCATTGCCTTAGAAAAAACTCTGGAGTTTGTAAAATCTAAAGTAAATGATGTATCTGATGTATCTGAACATCACGAAGACTTTATCTGTCATGATGGAACTTTGCCATTAAACATGAATAATGTAACCGATTCCATACACGAGAAACTTAAACAAGTCGTAGGAATTATTGGACCGGCACACAGTAAAGTTTCTATCCAAGTTGCTAGTTTCCTCAGATTATTCAAGCTTCCACAGGTAAATGTCTGTAATCTTATTTTTTTTCTTTCATTATTTTGATATGCAAGATCATGGCTGCTGTCAATTAATATTTTAATAGTTAACTTGTCATGCATGCAGCTGTCATGTGCTACTTTTGAATATTTATAAAATAATACAATTCTAAAGTAGCATGTGCTACTTTTGAATTGTATTATTTTATAAAAATTCAAAGGTAGCACATGACACAGCTAATACGTACATGTGTTTGCTTACGGTGGTTATAAACTTGACTTTTTTAAAGTTCTGGTTGATATAATGACAAATACCATAATCTCATCAAAATCAAGAGTTTGGTTTTAATGGCAGTGGGTACTCTTGAGCTTTCTTAATTTTCAATACAAAAGAGCTTTACAGCATTCACTCTATTATAATCATGTATGTATAAAAAGGAGTTGAATTTTACCAAAATAAATGGTTATCGCAGAAAAAACAGTCGTATTGATAGGTACGGTTCCAGCATATCGAATGACCTAAAACATTTTTTAAATCTGAATTATTAGCTTTGCAAGTAACTATCACCCTGTGGTTTCAATGAACTTGATCTTCATAGCGAGTCACTTATGGTCATATAACTATAGCGGTGTTTGAAATAAAAACCATATACGATACGCCATAACTGTCTTATATGGTAAATAATAGTATATGAATTCATTTTATCACAAACCAAATCATATAGTGATCTGACAAAATCATATATATAATGATCAGTCCAAATCATATAATGATAAAACCAAATCATATATATAATGATCAGACCCAATTATATAACGATAAAACTAAAATATATAATGGTAAAACCAAAACTTATAACGATGAAAGCAAATAATATCATGATAAAATGAATCCATGTACCATATAAGACAGCTATGGCGTTCCATACTTTTGTGAACGTGTAACATGTGATTTTTTCTGTCGGCATTGTTGTGTTATACTAGTATTTTAGTAATTGCAGCAATAAGATACTTGTTAAACGCGTGTAAATATCGCTCGTATTTTTTTCAAACTTTACAAAATACACGGTTTGATTTAAAATCCACTAAAATGAAGTGCTAATGTTTTAGACTAAATGACCTTACATCAGTATGACCTCCGCTCAACGAATTCGAGGACGGGGATTTAGATTTAGATTAGTTCGACCTTCCGTCGTTCGTTCATTTTGTTAAAATAAATGTTAAGATTTCAAATTTCAAATAATAGTATATTCTTTTTCTTTCACATTTTTCGTTGTTATAGAATAAGACTTGCATAAGTGAATCTTTCATGCAAATGTCCTTTGACCAAGATTTCATGTTTCATTGACTTAAGCTGAGTTTAAATCAATTTCAAAAATGACTTTTTCTTTTGTACTCTACATATGGAACTTTAAATAAACAATCAATTTGTGCTATTGAATTTAATATAGACCATTGGGATCCATATTTTGTTCTCCATTGACCCAGGTTTTGTTTATGTTAAAATATAATTTTTTTCTGTATATATATATGATCATATTTAAAATATAAAAAACAAATTTCTATGGTGACAACTTTGTAACACTTAATTGTCGAAAAACACGCGTATGTATAGAAAACCTCATCTTCGCCTTTTCTTGTTCCCAACAAAAGGCAGAGGCAGGGGTAACACGCTGAAATAAAACACGTAATTTTTTTTCTTCACATTTTACAATTTTTGGGGTTCTAAAAGTAAACCATCATTTCGCGGGTTGAACAATTCGTGTTTTTTTTTTAATTTTTTTTTTTTATAATTTTGTAACATACATATAAAATATACAATACATATCCGTTTCTATGCAATAATTCAAGGGTCATCCCATCCAGGAAAACCAAAATACAGGAAACGTAAAAAAAAAAGAATGATTTCACAGTAACTAAGATAACAAAACAAAACAAACACACATTTAGAACACTGATGATGTCATTTTCAGCATTGTGTTTGTACTTGATATGATGCCAAAATGGTTAAAGGCACATGTATATTTTTTATGATGCCAAAATGGTTTAAGGCACATGTATATTTTTTTATGATGCCAAAATGGTTTAAGCACATGTATATTTTTTTATGATGCCAAAATGGTTTAAGGCACATGTATATTTTTTTATGATGCCAAAATGGTTTAAGGCACATGTATATTTTTTTACCATAGACATCATATAAACCTTTATACAATCTGAGAGAGTAAGCTGTTTATAAACTATGATTGTTATTTATGAAACATTTTTCCAACAATTTGTATATTTTAAACTTGTATATTCATTAGATCAGTTATGCCTCGACTAGTCCAGAACTAAGCAACAGAGACAGGTTCAGTTTTTTCAAAAGAACAGTTCCATCAGATGAATATCAAGCACGTGTTGTAGTGGAAATTTTGAGGTATTATGTTTCGGCTAGGGATGTATAGTTGCTTGCTATGTAATGCTTTGTATAACATGATAGACAGTAAGCTATATAAATATTAGCAACATATGTGATCCAGGTTTTTAAAACAAATCTTACTCTCTTCATTATAAATTATTAAACGTTTATGATTCTATTTTTCAAGATCTTCTTAAATGTCCATTTTTTTCTTTTTACAAGACGGCCTTATTTTGTTATCGTGACCTTATGTTGTAAACTATTTTAAAAGCGTATACTGTATACATATGATGACTTAAGCATCTGTTATGCTTGTAATATTTTAAAATTATATTTATGTTAAAAAACAAAAAAAATTCTTGTTTCTTTTCACTTGATTCGACAATGAAACACTTGATGACAACTGAGGAAACACAGAAACTAACGTACTTTGGCAAGCGAACCGATAAACTTTCTTTGTCTCAGATGGATTCGAACCTATTAGGTTATTATCGCAGTGATCCCATAGCCGGTTATTTATACCACTCGGGCACCGAGGTCCGTTTATTTTTAATGCAAAAGATAGTGTTGATTTCCATTCTATGAATTACGTTTCATACTTGTAATGAAGACATATCTCTTTGTTATTTGAAGAAAATTTGGATGGCAATACGTGAGTTGTATTTACGAAGACAATAGTTATGGAATAAATTTATTTACGGAAGTAGAAAAACTATCAACTAACGCTGGGATATGTTTTGGTTATGTAGAAAAAATACAGTTTGCAGAAAAAGACGTTGAAGCGATGGAAAATGCAGTAAATAAGCTTCTGGATAAACGTAATAAAAACGGTAACGATGAAATTGTTTAATTCTTTAAACAAAACAAAAACATTTATTATTCGAGTGCTTTTTTATCAAATGTGTAATGTTATTTAACACTAGAATAGTGATAGACGAATATACTGGAGTTGGTTGGATGTGGTTGTCGTCTGTATTTCTTGCAAGTGAGCACGGTGATTTGAAGAACATTTATAGCTGACCAAATTAGCGGTCCCTACACCTCACATTAAATATTTAATTATTTTTTATTATTGTTGTATTAAGCTTGACAATAAGGTAGGTTTTGTAAATGATGAGGATGCTTAACAAAAAAAAAATAAATAAATAAAAAAATTTAAAAAATAAAAACAACACTTTAGGTGATTTAAAAAAATCAGTATGTTGTATTTTCAATAGATCACGTTTTACACTTTACAGGAAAGGTTGTGGTTATTTTGTTTGTCAGATTCAGTTTAGCAAAGAGAATATTTAAAGCTACATATCGTCTAAATGCACAAAAGAAAATAATTTGGGTAGGAACAGACAGCTGGAGTGGACGGAAATTTGACGATAACAATATACACCAAGTTGTAGAAGGGTCGATTACAGTCCAACCTTTAGCTCGTAAACTAGCTGGATTTGACGAATATTTTACAGGGTAATTTAAAATTATACAAAGTTCATGGTTGATCAACAAAACACTCAACACTCGGTGAAAGGGTTATACGATTAATCAAAAGTAGTAATTGTTGATAACTTCTCACATGGAACTGCCTAGAATGAAAGTCAGAATGTATTGTTTATTATTTATTAATTTATTTCTTATTACGTTTCTGCTGAACTTTTAGCTTTAAGAACTTTTGGCTTTAAGATGTGGTTTTTCGTGGTGATTATTGACAGTATTGATAGTATCCTCTTACATTCAATTTTTCTGTACTACATAGATATGTTCAGTTTTTATTCTGCCTATCGCTAAGTACAAGATTATAAGATATTCACATGTCTTTTTTTAGATTAAACCTGGAGAAAAACAAATGGAATCCGTGGTTTGCTGAATTTTGGGAATCCTATTTTAACTGTAACATGCACACTACAAACAAAATAGAAAACATAGAGGAAAAGACAATAGAATGTGACCAAAGCAATAAAATTTCAAAAGACAATGGTAAAAATTTGCTCGAGTTAAGTGGGGTGGATATATGATCTTTCACACATTAGCCAAGATACGTTCATTTATAATGAGGCAGTCGTTATTGATAAGGAGTGGGAAATTATATTGCATGCACCAGTAAAGTTATTTCACTTATATTGAGGTGGTCGGGTATGGGATGACATGGAAATAAGTGTAGCAATGGAATTTTACGTCCTAGTTAAGATCATTTCAATAAGATTGAGGCGGTCATCTGTTGGATGGTTGAAGAGACCGTACAAACCTACCAACCTTCGGCAAGCGAAGATAGCGTTAGCGGGATTTGAACTGAACAATAACGACGACTTGTATTCGTTGTCATGACAAGTTTTCGTTTGTTACTTTCCATAACACACACCAGTCGAAGAAACAAGTTTTACAATTTATGCGGAACCCTGACATCTGTCTGTAGAACAGACGCCTTTGGGCCACCGAGGCGGCTAGTAACGATAGGTCTAAAACACAAAAACTAGCAATCGACAAAAAATAACACAAATTGGTGATTATCACAAGGTTTAAAAAATAAAGAGACTTATGAGTTTTTACATTTTTTTCAGGATATAAACAGCTACCAGCCTTGTATTTCGTAGCTGATGCAGTTAATGCTTTTGTTTATGCCTTGAAGAACATACACCGGGATTTTTGTGGTAACAATCAAGGACTGTGTAAAAACATGAGTAGAGCTATTGGTAATGGACAGGTCATGCTCAAGTACCTGGATCATGTCAACTTCATTGGTACGTTTTCAACATAATGATATAATGATATTTTTAGATATTTTTGTGTTGTAACATACATGTTGTTTTCCAGATGCAATTTTGCCTTGATCCTTTTTTAAAGTTAATTTATTGAGTTTTATCGATGCAAATTTTGATTATTATTTTAGATGAATGAATCATTATTAGATATATATATCAATCTTAATCATACTGCTTATTTCTAATGAAACTCTGTTTTCTTAAAATCTTTTTAACAAAACTTTCAAGAAAAGTTTAAAATGGGAAAATTTGGTTAATCAGCTGATTAAACTTTTAACAACATTTGAACAATTCGTGTCTGAACCAATTAAATAACGTTAAAATATTTTAAAATTTCATTATTGAACCCAGCACGGTTCTAAAGTTTGCTCATGTTTTAATCAAGCAGTACTTGTTCATTAAATGTGACTATAGCTTATGTCTTTCGTCGAGTCAGCTGGTTTGTTATGAATGCCTTAGCTGCTTATCATGTGACAATTAATATATTTGCTATTTCCGAGTACAAAACGATAGCTGTGATAATAAAAAATAAAACAAACATATCAGTCCGTGTCCACATCACAATCCCAAAAACAAAGTAAAAACTTTGCAAACTGGCAAAATATGTTATACACGTGAACTTCCATCAAGGAAGTGAGGCCGGGTGCTAACAGGTTCTAATGACGTAACCAAAAAAAAAAAAAGAAAAGAAAAGAAAAGAAATTGATAACTTATCTTTAAAAAGGCTAACTAGCGCTAAATTTCACGGAACAAAATCAACAATTTATAACAGACTTATGTAACCTATTGTTGTTTTGAACTGTTCATGTTTTTAGTTACATCTTTTTACATTCCGTTTTCAGTTGCATCTTTTTACATTCCGTTTTCAGTTGGTAATCTGTTATCTTGATGTACTATCATCTACTTTTTATAATGGTTTTAATTTGACAGATTCACTTGGGTATAATTTTACATTTATAAATGGTACTGATGGACCGCCCAGATATAGTATATTAACATATACAAAAACAGCTGGAGAGTATGACTGGAAAGAAATCGGAACATATACAGGTATCTTGTCTTGTTTAAGAGTATATAATGCGCAGATGAATACAATACAAAAGTACATAAAGTTTACCTAATTCAACAAAAATCAGCAATATCTGCGACTAACCAACAGAGTCTATCCATACAACCGACACCTCGATGGCTCAGTGGTAGAGACCCGCGTATAGTGCGGATGTTCGTAGATTCGAATCCCGTCTGAGTCATTCATAAGATTAGCTGTTTCTTCGCCTGGCGCTCTGCACCAAGAATACCAAGCATCGACTGAATCTACCGGTGTCAGGATATAGGGACTTGGATAGTCGTATGCTTGTCTGTGGGATACTGTCAAAAAATATAATTATAGAAAATAAAAGAATAAAAAAAATTATAAAATAAACGCGTTGCACGGTAGCACGTACAAGGATACGATCCTTTGATTGATCCTTAGGGATTAATAAACTTGCTCTCGTCCTAAAACAGCTATAAATTGATGTTGTGGCGTTTAACAACATTACAAGCAACTAACCAACCTATATTATGTTCACGATCTGTATTTGTTTTTAAAAAAGATTTTATTTGTTTTAACAGGAACTGAACATCAATATAAAATACAAATGATGGTAAAGGCAGAGATAGGCAACATCCAAGAATCTGTTTGTTCCGTACCTTGTAACACTGGACAGTATAGAAGCGTTAACACAGACAACAAATGCTGCTGGAGTTGTCGAGATTGTCGGGTGAATCAATTTCTGTCGTCAGACTTCTTGTGTGATGATTGTCCTTTAGGATATCTTCCAAACGACTTCCGTAATGGCTGTTATCCACTTCCGGTAGAGCAACTTACATTTCACAGTCCGTGGTCTATTTCCGCTTGTGTGGTGTCGTCTGTTGGCATTATGTTATGTGTATTTGTAAGCATTGTGTATTTATTAAAACGAACTACGCCTGTAATTAAGGCGTCCGGAATGGAATTAAGCCTAGTATTATTAGCAGGGATTTCACTCTCCTATGTCTCGTTATTTGTTTTCGTGGCACCACCATCAACTTTTACATGTAGTGCCACACGTTTCCTTTTAGGAACTTGTTATACATTATGTTATACCGCTGTGGCAATTAAAACAAACAGAATTTATCGTATATTTGACGGAAGTAGTGCGAAGAAAAAGCGATTCACTGGATGGCAGTCATCATTAGTAATTACCTTTTTAATAACCGCCGTAGAAGTCATAGCAATTGTCACCTGGCTGATTTCAGATCCACCTGAAGCTATCATTGTACATCCTTCTTATTCAGAAAGTGTTTTACTCTGTAGTGACGCCACTGACTTTTCTTACCTCGTCGTTTTAGTTTATCCGTCCATAGTCATGATAGTTTGCTTGTACTATGCGATAAGAACTAGAAAGACACCAGACGGATTTAACGAAACAAGTCAAATAGCATTTTGTTCATACTCAACATCCATATTATGGATTGCATTTAGCCCTGTTTATTTTGTAACTAAGAACAACACAATACGAATAATGGCACTCTGTTTTTCTATGTCCGTCAGTGCGTCCGTATGTCTTGTATCATTATTCTTAACAAAGGTATATACTGTGTTATTTATTCCCGAACAAAATACAAAAGAGTGCGTTATGATGACAAGATCATCCCAGAGGAATAGTACGGCTACAGATATAGGTTTAAAAACTGGCAGTAGAACAGGTGAGTTTGGACAAAAGTATTTTTGATAGTTAATGTAAGTTTAGTTCATGGCCGAGACGCAGGAAGCACTGTTAGAATTTATCAGAGAACTAAGGGATTTATTGATCATGGCTTTATAAATAATTAACTTTATTATTCAAGTTTAATTCAACCTGGATCTCGTTAAAAAAATATAAATAACTACAATGAAAAAAAAAACAGCCCCAAAAATTGAAAATTTAAGATAAAATCTTAAAGCTGCATTAAGTTTTCCAATTTTCTGATTTTTTTTTCTCTAAAATTACATTTTTTTAGAAAATAGATAACTTCTTATCAAGATCCGATAGATTCATTTTCTAAAATTTCATTCCTTTTACCTGTCAATAACGGAATCCTTTGGGTGACCAGTTGGTCAATGTTTAACGAAGGAAGTTGTGAGCTTTGAGAATGTGCACGGATGTACGGAAATTCCAAAAGATCGAAGGTGAAACCTGAAAAATTGTATTAATCTTCGTCATTTATATCAAGATGTATTTACAATAGTCTTATGTATCACAAATGAGAAATACAATGAAGTTCTGTGTTTAATTTATCATATTTCACCATTTATAAGTTGTGTTTAATTAACCCGGTGTTTAATGACGTAAGCGTGTTCGAATATTGGATCCCAAATGCTACATCTCGCTGTTATTTCTGTATTTATTCGAGTTTTTATCGTTGAACCAAATGTAATATTTTTCATTAGGAACATCATCAATTAGATCAGCACCGTTTTAATTTTTTCCTTGGAAAACTTAATGCACTTTTAATAAAATTAATTCACACTAAAATTTAGATATTGTATTTACACAGTGAGCACTGTTATCGCGATAAATTATTTCTTAGTGCTCATACAGTTGCTTTCGCGTTTTACATAAATTTTGAATGAATAAGCAATACGGGGTTTAATGTTTATGGTAAAAGTAAACTCAAAAGTCATTGATAATCAATTCCGAAACAAGATAAACATTTCGGGCACCGATTTTGCGGCCCCCTGTAGTTTTTGGCATTGTGATTTCAGGACATTTTTCTTTATCTCGAAAACAAGTCATATGTGTTATTTTTTATTACATGATAAAAAGTGCTTTCTGTTCTCTTTCCAATGTTGTAATGTGTGTGACTCTTATTGAAATCGCCGTTTGTTTGTCCAAAAGTGCATTTTGGGGGGATATTTTGGTCATTTTGTTTCATATTTCGACAATTAAAAACATGTTAAGCACCAATTCCATAGCAAACATCACCAGATGGCGTTGCCTTTTATTTCATCACAATTAATTGCTAATAACATTAGTGCACACGACTTCTATCCTATTAAACCTCAGCTATTATAATAGGCTGTAGGGTTTTTAAAATTAAAATTTTTAGAAACCTTTTTCTTTAAATTATTGGTTTTGTGTTAAAGAAGCGGATCCATGACAAGTTAAAAAATTCAAGAACCGTAGGCTGAATCTTGTAGGTGAACAGATAAAACTTCTAGGGGTTCGAGGGGCATCCTCTCAATGAAAAGTTTTAATCAGCAGTGCAGAATCCTGATTCTAGAGGATATCACTTAAAATAAAAACTGTTAATATTTGTTTTGTTTTGTTTAAGGTTTTATTTTTAATCGCACCATCTTTTTTCTTTATTCATTCTACAACACATCATACATTATGTATTTTCAAATACAACGTTAAACAGTACAGTACTGATTCAGTTTGGAATCCACTTCAGTAACATTTGGCTGCAAATAATGTTTTGCTGTTCAACTGCTATTCTCCCAGTTTCATACGGTTTCTTCTGGTTAGATATTGTTATCGAATTAGTCTTAAATTTTTTAATTTATTTAAAACTAAGGTTTGTTCCGTCGTGCAAAGCATTCCTTAGCTGGATTTGGATTTATGTAATTTTGGAATTTAGATGCAATAGTTTTGAACTGTTTGGCTTCTGTTTTTTTTTTTTTTTTATTTATCAAACTTTTCGGTCTTAGTGTCACTGGTGGGGAGTGGGTTTCCGAAATGTGCACATTTGGCACATCAAAATTTAACTGGTATTTTGTGTTATTTATTTTCTCGATTTAAGGGTTTTGTTTTCATGTGATTTTTTTTTTTTTTGTTGTTGTTCAGCGTTTCAAGTCACTTCCGATAGCATCGCATTATACAATTTTAGGACTTTCATATGGCTGAAACAAAACTGCAAATAAGAATATGCCAGGGCTGTTCGATATGTTATGTGTATTTTACCATATCTCAAAGCATTCGACTGAAATGAACATTACATCCCTTAAAAGTATTCATAATACTAGTACAGAATTTCAGTCCCTGAATCCAATTCTGAAATGCGTAGCGGTACGCTGATTTAGGTAGACCTCTGAGCCACCGACTGATTACCGAGCCAAGGACTTTTAACGACGCCAGATCAAAACTTTTTAAAGTTTTGGAAATAGATCTGGCCTTACAAGCTCAGCTGTTTGTTTATGTTCCTTTTGGCAAATACAGGACTTCTGTCGTGTTTAGTTAACCATATTTTGTTTCCAATCATTTTTACTCGTTCGAAATAGTGAACCCATGATCGTCTTCAGAAACAATGTTTCCAAATAGTATTTTAATTAATCTGGGAAACATTTTAAGCTATTGCTTTGCAGTTTGTATTCGTACCATTTTAATCATCTATCAATATATGGCAGAAATTTTTAATACTTTCAAAATACGCTTTGAAATGAAATGCACCCGCGATAGCAATATTCCAATAGCTTTGGCATTATATCGTATATCTGCCATCACTTTCAATTATTTCCCTGAATTTTGAGATATTTGTCTTGCCTGTTACAGTCACAAGTCAGCCAGACTTTGTTGTATCTTTGACGGATCCTATGCCAGTAGAAATTTCTGTCCCGATCTACGAATTGTCTCATAAGATACCTTATCATATTTACAAACTTTCCTCAATTCAGTAAATATCTGTATTACTGAATGACTGAGTTTTGTGCGAACTTTTATATAAGCTCCAATTTCTTTAATATTGTCAACCTGTTTCCCATCTATTTTTGTGGTCAGCGACTGGTTCCATTGAAATGACTAATATTTTGAAACTATATAGAACTGAAGACACGTGTTTATACTGTTGGAAAGACATTAAATAGAGCTATTCAAACGTATCATCATCAACGAAATTGTCTAGAGCGTTATCGCGCTGTGGTACACATAACATATCGATTATTAACATTTAATAACGTAAATAGTTTTAATTCGATTCTGCAGCCTAGCATTAAAGCTTAGAATTTAATATGAATACATTGACGTCATCTTTGTACCGCTGATTGCGCTTTTGATATAGTTTCATAAACTTTGTTGTAAACAGGACAATATTTTTGTTGTATTTTTCAGCTTCAACTTTTACTCTCAATCAGAATGGAAGCAGTACAAATCCAAAAATGTCTACTCAACCAGTATTTAGTACCATGTCTACCATGTCAACACTCAGTATCACCGATATCGATATCGGTCTCCGGAACTTTCGTGCTCTGCGACAATTTTCTACAGAATCTGGACCTTTTAAACCCGGGTCAGGTTTCTCATCAGAGACATCTAGTTTGTCAAGGTCATTGCCGAATCTTGTAGACCATGATTACCATTCTACAGTCATAAGTAAAATACAAGCAAATTTTAACCGTTTAGAATCTGTTCCAGAATTGTTCAATGAAGGAGTTTCATCTCCACGTGGCGATAACATAAATGCAGACATCACTGATCACTGCAAGTGTAATGATTCTGTGGATTGTGACGTCTCTGAGCACTTTAAGTTCATTACAGAACCCAGAATGTGTATTAGTCATACGACCGGGGACATTGAAGATGAAGCTTGTAATAACCACGTAGATAGTGACATCGATAATCGTGATACGTGTAATAATCACATGAATGGGGACATAGCTGAACATTTCACATGTAATAATCACGAGGATAGGGACATCACGAAATATGACAATTGTAATGATCATGTGAATTGTAACATTGTCCAAAACCATTCCTGTAATAACAACAAAGACAGAGATATCTGTGAACACGAAACTTGTAATGATCAAGAAAAGTTAGAGATATGCAATTTACGCTTGTGATTTTGGAAAATTATTTTTCATTCATTTTCATCCAGTAATAATGACTGTGATCAAACTATAAACAAAACTGTTCTTGTGAAATGTGTTGCATTTTGTCATTCATTATTTGTTTTATAATACATTTTAAATAAACTTTCATCAAAATGGACAAAAAGTAGTCATATTTACAGGTAAAGTAAATATGTGTAGTTATTAGGATGCCATCTACAGTATATGATACCATAGTTTACATTTTTCGGATCAGAGAAATAAAAATACTGGTTTTAATTGACAGGTGAGATGGTTTTTATATAGAGGTTCTTTAAAGTTGAAATATGAAATAAAGAACCTTAAAACAAAGGTCAACAAAGGTCAAGTGGTTGCTTGGTCCATGACGCATGCTTACAGATGAGAGAGATCCTCTTGTCTAGGTTTAATGACAATCTTTTCTTACCTAGTGTAAGAAAGTTTGTTAGTTCAATTGCAAAGGTATAAAGGTTTTTGCAAAGTAATTCAGCATACTCCACCATCTTCCAACATCCCATCAACATCCCAGAACTGACCACTTCTAAGTGAAAGAATATTGCCTGGGATGCAACAAAATATCACTAATGGGTAATCTCTAAACTTCTTTATCTAAATTTGTAAACATGGGAAAATACATAGCAAAATGACTGTGCTAAGATATGAAACACCTGTGCACGTTGTGGCAGCTGCATGATGTACAAGTCTCAGATTTTTATTTAACAGTCTATTATACTGGTTTTCTGACCATTCCTTAAAGCTGCATTAAGTTTTCCTGGGAAAAAAATTTAAAACGATGTTGACCCAATTAATGATGTTCCTAATGAACAAATTTACATTTGGTTCAACGATAAAAGCTCAAATAAATACAGAAATAACAATAATTTCCCTGTGGGATCTAATTTTAGAACATGGTTACGTCATAAAAAAACCGGGTTATCTAAACGCAACTTACAAAACGGTGAAATACAATTAATCTAACACAGAATTTCATTAAATTTGTCATTTGTGACTTTGTAACGGATACGTAACATCATTGCAAATACATTTGGATATTAATGACGGACAGTTTATTCAATTTGTCAGGTTTCACTTTCGATTCATTGGAATTACCGTACATCCGTTTATATACATTTTTAAAAAATATATTTTTAGAAAATCAAAAAGTAAAAAAAAAAAAAAAAAAAAAAAAAAAAAAAAATTCATAAAATTGAAAACCTTAGTGCTGCTTTAACTTAGATTTCCCTTAACAAAAACTTGGATAATATAAAGTTTTGAAATTTTTTTATGATATTTAAAAAATTTGTTGTCATCATACTGAAAATTTAAAAACCAAATGATCTTAATTTTCATATTTTCAATAATTTAATGTGCCATTTAAGCTTATAAAATAAAGATTTGGATTTTGTTTACTTTCAGTAGTTTCATTTCTGGTACTAAAAGAGAAAGCCAAAATAAGCTAAATTACGGTGGCACAGAGGTGACATGAAATATATTGTTCATATTATGTGCGCACGTATTAACCTATTACATGCGCACCTATTAGCTATTATGTGCGCACGTATTACCTTTTACGTGCACACATAGTAACCAATATGTGCGCATGTATTACCTATTAGTAATACGTGCGCACGTAAAAGTTGATACGTGCGCAAGTATTGGTTACTACATGCGCACGTAATGGGTAATATGTGCGCACGTAATGGGTAATACGTGTGCACATAATAGAAAAATATATTTCATGTCACCTCTGTGCCACCATACTAAATTCATGATAAAGAAAATTTTAGTGGTTAAGTATGATTGTAAAATTTGGGCCAGAAAATACAAATAAAGTTAAATGATAACAATTAGTTATAATAATGAGCAATACTGATTTGTTTTAAAAAATTTACATTAGATATTTAATCTGTTCAAACAATTACATTTGTATTTGAAAGAATTTTCTTGAATCTGAAGCAATATACATAATATATATACAGTAGTTATAATAACAAAAAATAACAATCACTTAACAACCATAGTCCAACCATAATCCACATGTAACTTATAGTCAGTGTTGTTCCCATTATTGGACGGAATATTACTATCGAGTGGACAGAATGATAAATCATTATACATAATCAACATCCAAAGAGTTTAGCAGATTTTCATAATACAGATTTTTCCTAAACATTTTATTAGTTATCTGTATATTTTACCATTATAAAATATCGCCAATAAATACATCACAGAAGTCTTTGAATTTGAAGTAAAAATGTCAGTTAAAATATTAAATATTTGTCAGACTTTTACTTTTTATCTTTTTTATTTTTTGTTTTTTCTCTAGCCTGTGATAAGTCATATCTAAATCCTTCCTTTCTGGCTGCTGATTCTCGTTTTTTCACTGTTTTCATCACTTTGTTTTGTAATTCATTTCTTGTCATTGGTCTGATTTCATCATCACTGCCCTCGCTACCCTCACTTTCATACTCATCTCTGTAATAAATAAATAAAAAAAAATTATTAATCAAAATCTGCAAAATTCTAGATTGGTTTATTGAATATTTCTGAAATCAATAATTGTTCAGTGTTTATTAATCATTAATCATTTTTGAAAAAAAAATTAAAAACCCTTTCTGTTAACTGCAGTTTCAGGCTTGTCATAATGCAGAACTTAAGACATAATTTTGAGGTCAAGCCAGGTTTTATGGTACAATTAAACCTCAATTCATTTTTTAACATTTGTCCAGTCAGATTTTGGCATAATGAAGGGGTTTGGTGACAAAGCCAGCAAGTTCTTGTTGAAGTGCCATGCCTATCACTTTCATTTCTCCGAGGCATTGTGAAATTTAATTCAAGATGATGTAACCTGTTTTACTACGAAATTTCACCTTATGAACATCATTTAAAATTTCAATAGAAATAAATTCAGTTTACAGTTTGTATTATGCAACATACAGCTGTTGCTAATCAGACAAACATTGCAATAATGTAATCTCTTAAGTTTTCAAACATTTACAACAGCCATATAAATTGCTGAACTAATAACCTTATGAACAGTTTTTTACTTTTCACTTACACGTGAAACAGAGTAGGAAAATGGAGTTTAATGCCCCAATCAAAGTTCTTTAACTAACATCAATGTGCTCAGTTCATGTAAGATTGGATAAATCTGGACACCCCTGAGAAAACAACCAACCTATTCACTTACCCTACAGATGGAGGATTAGTAACCATGATTATGGGGCAACAGAAAGCAGCCTGACAAGTGGATCTTTCCTGAGTGGGAACTTATTTGTACATACTTACAAACTAATTACTATAAACTTACCCTACAGATGGAGGAAGGATTGGTAACTGTGCTTGTGGGGCTGCTGGACCTTCACCTAGTAAACCTGGTGTCTTCTGTTGTCTATCCATATCCTGGAAAACAGTCAAAAAAATAAAATGTACATGAATGGTGCTTTATAAAAATAAATTCAATAAATAAATATTCCTGTTGAAATTTTGCGGTATTTACCGTTACTTACCCATAAAGATATTAATTAAAATTTAATCCCCCACAAAAATTTTCAATTTTACAGTTTATGATATGGTTTATATTATATATATATACCTTGGAGTTGATGTATGACTGTATTGCTAATAATTCATTTGTTCTCTGTTCTATGATACCCAGGTACTGTATCATATTGTTGTCTGTCACACCAGAGGCAGCACCTAACATTTCATCTATAGCTGATCTGTCACAGTTAATTTTGTTGAATAATGAATCAATGCCTGTCAGTAAAGAACGACATAAAAACCTGAGTGAGAGTAAACGAGAAGATGGTTAACTAACAAAAACCAATATGTGTTAATAAAGAAAAAAAAGCTTCTAAAACATGATTAGCAATCTGTGCAACAATTGATATCCTTCAACACTTTTGTTGCCTCTAGTTTGATTGCATGTGTACATCTAGTCAGTTATCATGAAGTCTTAAATGTGGCACAGATTGTTCCATACTATAATTGACTTGTAATCAGTAATATTATAAAGCAACAAGAAAATTGATATCTATGTAATCAACAACATTCTAATTGAACAATCAGGAGAAAATTGATATTTTAAGCTTATACATGCACAAATGTATATTAATTTATGTATTTTGTTTCCTGTTTAAACAAGCATTATTAATAAAGCATTTAAATAAACAGAAAGTAAAAACCGTCTAAAAAATTTAGATAAAATTTTTATACATACCAGCCCTAAGTTGATCCAATATTTTAGATATAGCTTTATTTTTCTCTTCATATTCATCAGCATCCTTAGATGCCTTGTTTTGTTTGTCTTCCAGTTCTTTAAGAATTGTCTTCCTCTGACTCTCCAACTCGAGACCTTGTAATTTGAATTTTTCAATGTCATTCTTAATCTGTAAATAGTGAGAAGTCAGAAATAGGAAAAACAGAATTGTGAAGAAAGAATATACAAATGAATAAATTGTAAATTGAATAAATGAAATTTAGAAAGTTATGAAAAACAATTTAAGTACGTCTTTTTTATCTTCTGAGGTTTGAACTAAAATGATGTGAATACCTTTAAATAAAGATCAAAACATGTAAAGAATTCATTGCTCAAAGTTCTTTTTTTGTTAAATACCTTTTTAACAACAAATTAATTAGTAATTATATTAAAAATTTAGTAAATGTGTGTGATTGGTGAGAGTTTTCCTGGTTATGTGTGTGAGTCCAGCAGGATGTAACTGTTTCATGATTTTGTGACTTATGTGAGTTATGAGGTGGAGAATTGCTGCCATTGGTCAGTGTAGTGTGTGATTATAGATTTTGGAAGAGGTATATCAAGCCTACTATCTGACATGTGTGTGTTATAGGTTAATTGGAAGAATACAACTAATTTATGAGTGTTAACCTAGTTGGACATACATCTTTTGGATTTTAAAATAGAACACTGCCAGTTAAATCAGATGACACTTACCTCTTCTATCTGTTCATGAAGCTTCTCAATCTCGTTATTCTGTTCATTTACATAATTAAACAGGGCAAAGTTACGATCTTCAACTTCAATGAACTTGTTGACCAGAAGATCAAGATCTTCTTCACCAGTCATTTCCTTTATCTTCTCAAATGCAGCTTCATAAGTTTCTACTGAATCTTCCTGACTTTCCTTCTTCCTTTCAGCCTCCAAAGCCTCTATTAATTTAAATATAAATTTAATAAATATTCACAAAGTTGTTCAAAACATTTCTTATAATGATTATTCTTCTTATTCATTTTCATATCAGTGTCTTCCTACATCACTTGTTGATTCTGTATACATCACATTTAGTTATTCATTTATTTATCCTATTTATTTTTTATTTTTAGAGTTATCATTACCAGTATTTCTATTACATTTTTTTTTTCAAGAATAACCTTACTTGTACTTTCAATGGTTGTGTGATGAGATAAAAATTAAATTAAAAACTAAGAATCATCATGATAGTGGTGATAAGGTTTAGATATACAGGACTTCAAAATATTATGGTGATAAGTAAAGTGGTAAGTTACTGAAGGCATTACAACAAAATTTTACTGTTTTAACTATCATTGGATATCAATGCTGCTGTCTGATTTTAGGTTTGAGATGATAAAGCCTTTGTGTAGATCGAAGCATCTAATGAGCTTTAATGTTATATTAGCAGTTGTATTAAACCATCCTATCACTAATTTAAACTTTATTAAACCTCTTAGCATTTAATAACAAAGACTAACCTTTTTTCTGTCTCCAGGCAACAAGTTGTGGATCTTCTTGTCTTTCCTGACCTTTGATTCCCATAAATATCCGGAGATTTCTTTCATGATCAATGATGCGTAGTAATTCCTTCATTTCAGCATTGTGCTGCTGCATATCTTTGTCTGCTTTTTCTTTCAGTAAAATCATCTTTGCCTGAGCCTCATCTCTACAACACAGAATACCACCAGTAACCTACTTATTAAGACTTATTTAAACTGTATGTATTAAAAAAACAGCTATTTATTTCTATAATTTCCAGTTTGGCATTTTTATACAAAATCAAGACCCTTGTGTCCATTTAAACTGTCAATAATCATTTTGTGCTTAATCATAGTCTGATTTCATAGCATTTTGTGTTAAATGTTTAAAATCAAACAACATGTTAGAGGACCACATACCTTGACTTTAGCTAAATGTAATATTTGAATGTGGAATGTTTACCACACCATTACTTCAACAAACTAAAATCTCAGATATCTATCTTGCATTAACATTAGAATACTTCTGGTCTTTTAAATGACAAACTAAAAACAAATTTTACATTGTTATAAAAAACCTTACCTTTGATCATAAGCTTGAGTAGAGCTTTCAATTAATTCAGCTTTCTGTTTTCGTAAACTTGTAAGTTCTCTATCCAACTTCTTATACAGATGATCAAATCTATTACGCTCTACCCTTAAACTCTCTATTTCTTCTCTCATACAAGCATTATTGGTAAGGATGGTGTTAAACTCTTTCTTGCACTGTAATTACATAAAATCAATCATGTTATGAGTAAACCTTATAATTAACCATTCTATCAATTAATAGGCAGAAAAAAACAAATATTTTTGAAAAAAAAAATTGATTGAAATATTTCCTGGTTTTGTAATTTTAAAATTGTTAGAAAATTTATGTGGAAATAAATCTCACTGCAGCCTTAGTAAGTTCAATTCTTCATTTGCTTTAAACTCATGGTATTTACTAACTCACAAAAGTGGGGAAACTGTTGACTATGAATGGTTAAGCCATTTATGAATAATTTAGGATGGCCACTGATATTCATATTTCAAAAAATAATTCAATAAATAAATAAATATTTTTATACAAGTACTTACTGCAAAGTTAATAACAGTAGCTATGTACAAGTTTTATCAAATGCCACCGTTTTCTGCAATGACGTACATTACCAAATATACCCAGTCAATACATACTGTTCATCAATGGAAACACAGTTAAATGGTGTGTTTAATTATGGACAAAATTTTGAAAAAATGATTCTTAATAAGTTTAAGAATCATTTAAGTTCTAGATAATGATTCAGCACTAATGATTGTGCACATAAATTGATAGATTTTTACAAGACTACAAACTCACCTTATCAAGTCTATTTTCCAGTGTTCTTATTGTCTTTTGTGTTTGTACTGTGTGGGAACTACTCATATGTACACCTCCCATATTTTTATGTTGTTGCTTAATTTTTTTCTCCCATTCACGGATTTTTGCATCAAGCTCAATGATATTCTTTTTTTCTTGTTCAATATCTGCATCATAATCATCTAGAATGGAACAAAGAGCATTTATATTTAATAAGATTAACATATAAAATCAAATTTTATCAACTTTGGTTAATTAGTCACAATTTAAAATCATATGTCATCATATCAGCAAGTTTTTAGCCATTTGTTTACCTTTATGATGATTATTTACACATTTTTTGTCTTTGTGATCATATCAGAAATTTTCGGTCATATTTGATGTGATATTTAATTAAAATTCAATTCTTCTTTTTTTCAAGGTTTGTGATTGGTCAGATCATTTACATTATTTTTTATAAAAGAACTGACTATCACTGATGTCATGTTATTATTGATCACACACAGACATTTATATTCTTACACCATAGCGATACATTTTTTCTTATTTGCTAAAATTGTAAAAATATTGAATGTGCCTGTTTGTTTTTAAAAGTCTGTAAATTAAATTATAAGAATTAAAGAATGTTACATAAAAGTGAAAGAATTAGATATTTTACACACTGCATAACATGCTAACCTATTTTCTGTGTGCATTTTAAATGTCCAATTCTTCCATCTAATTTCTATAATTTTTGACTTCAAGAGATAATGTCATACATTGTGTTCATTTCGTAATATATGAACATATATATACATATTCAATTTTCCATTTTTTAAAGTGAAAATTTTTCTAATCTAGAAGGCAAAAGAGGTAACAAAATCATAAAACATACCTTTAGCTTCTACGAGTGTGACAAGAGTATCAGTGTTATCCTCATCCATACACTGATTTGAACGACTTTCTGCCAGTCTCAATTCCTTCAGCAGATCTTGTTTTTCTGCTTCCAGTTGGGAAATTTCAGACCTGCAAAACAAATTTAATTGACATAAAGAATCATTTCATCAAAACAGACTGCAAGTATGTTTGTCTTTTTTTGTTTTTTTTGTTTGTTTTTTCTTTTTCTTTTTTTTTGGGGGGGGGGGGGTGGTTTTGTTTTTATTTTGTGTGTGTGTGTGTGTGTGTGTGTGTGAAATTTTCTAATTATGATGCCTTAAAATCCTTATTACCTTTGTTTTCTGATAACATTCTGTGATTCTTCAGTATATGCCTTTCTGTCACCCTCCATTATACGATACTGTCTCTGCAGTTTAATCAGTTCTTGTTCTGCGACTCCCTCCATGTCTCCATCACTGTTATCTGACCTTGCTGACCTTGGTCGTGGCATTTTGATGTCTTGATTTTGCTTCTGATCAAGTTCTAAAAATGGTACCTTTTAAAGTAAATGAAATGAGATATATGCGTTAACAACTTTGTAAGAATTGTATCGGATGATACTGGAATTTTTTGGAATAGGGCATAAACCTAATAGTTATAAACATTAGCTATAAAAGAGGCAGCTATTTTCAACAAATAAATTATTGTTACAAAATTCTAAAATAAACAGATAAAAGTTTAAATAACTAAATTATAATTAAGTTTAATTCGTTTCCTTATTGAT